>JAMKCH010068638.1:0-31181 GCA_023653785.1 Ophioderma brevispina
TCATGCAGATGGATGGATGCATGGATGGATGGATGTCTGTCTGCCTGGATGTCTACCCTTTTTCACATTACGTACGTATCATGGCCAATCTTGAAAGGAAATACCCTTTTTACGTGTTTCTTTGGTCACGCATGATATCCCTTGTCAATGACCAGTCACACCCCTCCTTCCCCGGGAAACATACAGGTTGCCCCTTACATGACATTTTGTTACATAATTAGAATACAGTACATGACTGTGGTTATAGAGCATGGTTGGTTACTGGCCATAACTCTTGTCTTATAATTGGGGAGTTATATTGAACAATTCACAAACAGACTGAAACATTTCAAGCAAAATCAGACCATTCTGTCAGTTTACTCCAGGATAACCTTGTACTGTTATGTGCCTATTGTAGTAAACTATACATCATAGATATGGAAAACTCTACCTTTTTGTGAACGTTAGGAGCAGCCTGATAAATTGATGCATCTTTTAAATCATTTAGAACAATTTTGTTTCTACATGTTGAAAATTATATGTCAAAGTACTTTAGTCAGGTCAGGGTAAGTAAAAACAGGGTTATAGTAGATATAGACTGGATAGGGGTAAAGAAAAATTTGGCCACAGGCCACCATAAACCCACACCCAAGGACCAACTGTGAAAAGTAATGTTCATTTGACATACAACGAGGCCATTATTTCAAGATGTGGCAATAATACTCAAAATGAAACCTAGCTCTGTAAAGCAAAATCGCAATTTTTTTGCAGACTGCCCCAATTTAAAACAATGTGATATTTGCACAGTTATGTGGTTTACTTGTCTAGGAAAATAGACCTGCGAAAGAGAATGCTAAAAAATGGCTATTAATCATAAAATAAGCGATTTTGAATTAGCATTGGGATCCAGATTGGACTTAAGGCAGAGCTGGAATGCTATGTTTATGTCCTTCCATGGTGAAATAGTCTGAGAAATAGTGCCACCTCAAGAAATAACCTCTAATTGACTTGCCTGAACCAATTAAAACAAACTAATGGATGAGCGAAAACATGTACATGGCACATATTCCCGGCTGGTTTCACATCTGGAAGGCAGTTTTACAGGGCAGCCGGTGAATTTGAATTATTATCGGAAGATCTCCAATCATTAATTAATTCTATACAAAATTCCTTTGTTGGACACCTAGAATTTTAGTTTACGAGCCAGGTACCAATGCAACAGTTGTAAAAATCTCAAAAATTTTTGAAAAAAATTGAAAAAGTTAAAAAAACTAAATTTATTGAAAAAAATGTGTATTATTGCTTTAAGCTCTTACCTCACACACCCCATATGACCCCCAGGATCACCTGAGCAACTGGGCAAATATCCCAACAATTCGGTTGCAAGAAGCATTTTATGTGTTTTCACAATGACATGACATCAAATCACCCAAGAGACCTTTGACCTCTTTGACCCCCTTCAAGGATTGAGTTAACTTTTTGTAAACACCCACCATTCTGTGCAAAAAGTATTGTTTTTCATTATTCCAATGGCCTGATAGATCATCTTTGACCTTTGCCTGAACCCCATAGGACTCTCCTGCAAGATTCATTTGGAGGAGTAGTGTAAATTGCCCTGCCATTTATGTGTGCAGCAGTTTATGCATTTTACACAGTACCTCAAAATGCTGACATTTTTGGACCTCATCCTGCACACAACCATATGACAATACCTTCCAGGATATGTTTTTACCAGTTTCAAACTTTCGACCCGTCTCACTACCATGTTTTTCAAAAATCCTTGAAAGATTAGTTTTCAACAGATGTATGAGCTATATTGACAGGCATGACATACTTAATGATAAGCAATTTGGGTTTAGAAAAAAAACATTCAACCTATATGGCAATAATTGATCTGGTAGACAAAATCAATGCCGCAGTCGAAAAAAGTGAAACAACAATTGGTATATTTTTAGATTTGTCAAAAGCATTTGACACGATTAATCATCATATATTACTTCATAAATTAAGTTATTATGGATTTCGGGAAATTGTACACGACTGGTTTGAGAATTATTTATCCAATCGAAAACAATGTGTATGGTATAATTCTGGGCAATCTCATTTTAAAAAGCTAACTTGTGGAGTTCCTCAAGGATCAATACTGGGGCCATTACTCTTTATATTATATGTAAATGATATTACTAATACTACAGATGTCTTGGAATTTATATTATTTGCAGATGATATGACAATAGTTTACTCACATGCTGATATTACCAAAAAAATTAACTTGATCAATAATGAACTATCTGAAGTAAGCAACTGGTTTAAAGCAAATAAATTATCTGTTAATGCTACCAAAACAAACTACATGGTATTGGGAACTCCACATATGACATCAAATATAGTTGATAAATCTTGTTCAATTGATAAGTCATGTCGTAATGATAAGTCATCCCCAAATGACATCTCTCGATAATACAAATTTAAAAAATAGTGTCTGAAACAAAGTTCTTAGGGGTACTAATAGATGAAAACCTAACTTGGAAGCAACATACTGATGGTATTTCAAAAACTATATCACAAAATATTGGAATGCTAAATAAGCTGAAATGTTATGTACCACAACATATTTTACGTTCTTTATATTGTACTCTTATCTTGCCGTATTTAAATTATGCTATTTTAACATGGGGAAATACATCAAAAATGTCCTTAGACAAATTATTTGAGCTCCAAAAATGGGCTCTCAGAACTGTTTCTAATAGCCATTATAGAAGCCATACAGCACCATTATTTTCAAATCACAATATTCTTAACATCTTTGACATGTATAATTTAGAATTGGGGGTATTTATGTATAATTACAGCACAAATCAGTTGCCAACTACCTTTAATGGATATTTTACTAGACGCTATGACGTCCGCAATTATAACACAAGAAATAAATATAATTATAATTTGACTCATAATAAGAAAGTATTTTCAGATCAATCTGTATGGACATTTGGACCTATCCTTTGGAATTCACTGAATCAAACATTGAAGCAATCAAATTCAACTAAACATTTTAGAAATCAATATAAAAAACAACTTATTTCTAAGTATGACTAATTTTGGGATATTCTGGAGCATATAAGTCTTGTATTTTGAAAGTTTTTGATTTTGATATTATGTTCACTGTGTTTTCATTTTGATATTCTTTATGTGTAACTTTATGTTAAGGGGGGTGGTCGCTTCTGGCCTTTTTGGCCTTTTGACCACCTCCTCCATAATTGTGGTTTTTTTTTAGAAATATCTTTTGTGATTGTTGATATGTATATGTAAGATTTTTGTCCCCGCCGAACGAGTTCGGAACGGGGACTATGAAATGAGCAGCGTCCGTTCGTCCGTCCGTCTGTGACAAAAATGTTAACCCATGTTGTATACCATTTATCTGGAGTTCCGAAAGGGCGACAATGATGTAACTTGGTGGAAAGAAGCGGGTTGATGAGTTCTCGACCTGATTAGATTGTGGCCGTAAAATATGCTAATTAATTTTTTTTTTTTTTTTTTTTCAATTATAACACAAGAAATAAATATAATTATAATTTGACTCATAATAAGAAAGTATTTTCAGATCAATCTGTACGGACATTTGGACCTATCCTTTGGAATTCACTGAATCAAACACTGAAGCAATCAAATTCAACTAAACATTTTAGAAATCAATATAAAAAACAACTTATTTCTAAGTATGACTAATTTTGGGATATTCTGGAGCATATAAGTCTTGTATTTTGAAAGTTTTTGATTATGATATTATGTTCACTGTGTTTTCATTTTGATATTCTTTATGTGTAACTTTATGTTAAGGGGGGTGGTCGCTTCTGGCCTTTTTGACCTTTTGACCACCTCCTCCATAATTGTGGTTTTTTTTTAGAAATATCTTTTGTGATTGTTGATATGTATATGTAAGATTTTTGTCCCCGCCGAACGAGTTCGGAACGGGGACTATGAAATGAGCAGCGTCCGTTCGTCCGTCCGTCTGTGACAAAAATGTTAACCCATGTTGTATACCATTTATCTGGAGTTCCGAAAGGGCGACAATGATGTAACTTGGTGGAAAGAAGCGGGTTGATGAGTTCTCGACCTGATTAGATTGTGGCCGTAAAATATGCTAATTAATTTTTTTTTTTTTTTTTTTTCAATTATAACACAAGAAATAAATATAATTATAATTTGACTCATAATAAGAAAGTATTTTCAGATCAATCTGTACGGACATTTGGACCTATCCTTTGGAATTCACTGAATCAAACACTGAAGCAATCAAATTCAACTAAACATTTTAGAAATCAATATAAAAAACAACTTATTTCTAAGTATGACTAATTTTGGGATATTCTGGAGCATATAAGTCTTGTATTTTGAAAGTTTTTGATTATGATATTATGTTCACTGTGTTTTCATTTTGATATTCTTTATGTGTAACTTTATGTTAAGGGGGGTGGTCGCTTCTGGCCTTTTTGACCTTTTGACCACCTCCTCCATAATTGTGTTTTTTTTAAAGAAATGTCTTTTGTGATTGTTGATATGTATGATTTTTATGGAAATAAATTTGATTCTGATTCTGATGTAATTTTGGTAACTACCATGCCATTACTGTGCAGGAACAGGAAGTTTTTAAAAGCATTTTCACATGGAGCTGAAATGACCCCTAGATGACATCAAAGTTCAGAACATACCTTATGTCCCCACCAAGATGAACATCCTCACCAAGATGAACACCCCACCAAGTAACATCAAATCCATCAAAGATTTCAGGGAAAAATCATTTGGAGATGGATGGATGGATGGGCAAGACTCAAGAAGTTTCTCAAATTTTTCAGGCTCGCTGCACTCGCCGGGTAGACCCATATTTTTCCAACTGGTTCAAAATTCCCTTTTCCCTTCCCTTTTTCTTCTCTTTTCCTTCTCCCATCGATGGATGGATGGATGGGTGGGTGGGTGGGTGGGGAATGGGTGGGTGAATAGATGGAACAATCACATTGTCTTAGTTACCTGCAGCTGAGGAGGAATTAAACTTTTTTCAGTGAAAAAATTCATGTACCCCCCTCCTTTCCCTACATTAAAAGCTTTTGCATTCCTCCGATTTTATGCATGAAATGCCTCCATATTCCCCTTACCTTGATGAAAACGTTCATATTCGCGCCCTCTCGTTCACAACTTTTTCCCCCTCAGATCCCCCATTTCTCCCTCACTTTATAATTAGAGGAGGAGCAGAATATCATAGGGGCCTTATTTAAGGAATTCATTTACCTCCCACTACAGAAAAGGTTTGACACCTTTGGTAGTTAGTATGGACCCTGTACATCAATGCTAGGTAGGTAGTACTCTCAAATTGTGGTATCACTTTTTGTTTCGCCTGAACTTTGTTCGGCAGAGACTTAGTAATCACTTTTCTGTCTGTCTGTCTGTCTGTCATGCTGTCTGTCTGCTCGCCGTCCGTGTTCACCTGCTTGTGTACGATTTATCTGGAGTTCCGTAAGGGCTACTATGGTGTAACTTGGTGGAAAGAAGCGGTTCCATGAGTTCTTCACCTGATTAGATTTTGGGCATAAAATATGCTAATTAAGTATCTAATTTGCATAATTTACGAAAATTTTCCTGCAAGGCTTGTGTACAAGTTTTCAGGAGTTCCGTAAGGCGTATAATGATATAACTTGGTGGAAGGGAGCGGGCTGGAGAGTTCTCGAACTGTTTAGATTTTGGTTGGGCAAATTAAGTATGCAAATGAGCTAATTAATATGCAAAAATCAGCGTAATTGCTATAATTTTTAAACGGTACTTCGGATACACAAAATTCCTTCACTGCACGAAAGCCTATCATGGTGCGCATCTTTTTTGCAATTTGAAAGTGTGTGATATATGCGGCTTAGGTATGCAAATGAGCTAATTAAATATGCGTAATTGCTGTATCTCTGAAACAGTACATCGGATAGGCACTAGAATCCTCACTACATGAAAGAATACTATTGCCTGCATCATTTGTGTGAATCAAAATTGGGTCAAAGTGGCTTTTGGGCATAAAAACGTGTCTAATTTGACTAATTAAGAAAAAAAGCTTGTGTACAGTTATCAGAGTTCGTAAGGCATATAATGATGTAACTGGGGGAAGGAAGCGGGCTGAAGAGTTCTCGAACCTGATTAGATTTTGGGCCTATTTCGGGCAAATTAAGAATGCAATGAGCTAATTATATGCAAAAATAGCGTTAATGCTATAATTGAAAGGGTACATCGGATACACAAAATTGCTTCACTGAATAAGAGCCTATTGTGCGCATCTTGTTTGCCATTTGAAAGTAATTGATATAGGCGGCTTAGGTATGTACATGAGCTAAGTAAATATTATGCATAATTTCTGTATCTCGAACGGTACATCGGATAGGCCAAAATTTCTTCAAACATGAAAGACTAATCTGGCATTCTTCTTTTGTGTGAATCATACATTGGGTCAAAGTGCAGGTGGGCCAATTATTAAAGGGGCATTTGTGATGTCTGGGCGGAGTGTTGGGGAGGGGGATGGGGTGTTGGGAGGGGGGATGGGTGTTGGGGAGGGGGGCATTGGGGTGGTGAGGGCATTGGGGGATGGGGGTTGGGGGTGGGGAAGGGGGAGGTTGTTGGGGAGGGGGTTGGGGTGTTGAGGGGTTATGGGGAGGGGTTGGGGTGTTGGGGCGGAAGGGATTGGGGTGTGTGAAGTGTTTGGCAGGGGGTGGGGTGTGAGGGGTGTTTGGGGGGGTGGGTGTTTGAGGTGTTGGGGATGGGTGGGGTAAGGGTGTTGGGGTTGTTGCGGGGAGGGGTGTTGCAGGTGTGGGAGGGTGGGGTTGTTGAGTGTGTGAGGGGAGGGGAGTAGGGTGTTGAGGCGGTGTTGGGAGGGGTTGGGTGTTGAGGTCTCGTGTTGAGGAGCGGGGGTGGGGTTGTTGAAGGAGGGGTGGGGAGGGGGGTTGAGGTGTTGGGGAGGGATTGGGTTGAAGGGTGTTTAGGAGGGGTGAGGGTTGAGGGTGTGGGAGGGGTGGGTTGTTGAGGGGGGTCGGGGGGGTTGGGGTGGTGAGGGGTGTTTGGAGGGTTGTAGGTGTTGTGGTGTGTTGGGAGGGTAGGGGTGGGGGTGGGGGGTTGATGGGGGATTGGGGAGGGGTGGGTGCTGTTGTGGGTGTTGGGTGTTGTGTTGAGAGTGTTGGGGAGGGTGGTGGTGGCGGCGGTAGTGAGGGGTGTGTGGATGGGTGGGGTGTTAAGGGAATGTGGGGTGTTGAAGGGTGTTGGGTGTGGAGGGGATGGGGTGTGGGGGGGTGTGGGAGGGGGTTTCGGGTTGGCGGCTGGAGTGGGGTGTGGGAGGGGGTGGTGTGTTGGGACAGGTGGGGCAGGGGTGTGGGGAGGGTGGGGGTTGTTGAGGGTGTTGTTGGGGAGGGGTTGTGGTTGTTTTGGGGAGGTGGGTTGGGGCAGGGGGGAGTGGGTGTTGGGAGGGGTGGGGTGTTGAGGGGTGTTGGGGAGGGGGTGGGGTGTTGGGGAAAGCGGATTGGGTGTTGCGGGGTTTTTGGGGAGGGAGTGGGTTGTTGGAGAAGGGACTTGGGGGTCGGGTTGTTGAGGGAGGGTTTGGGACGGGGTGGGGTTGGGGGTGGGGTTGATGGGGTCGAGGGTGGGGGGGTGCAGAGTGTTGGGAGGGGGTGTGGTCGTTTTGGGGGTGTTCGGGGAGGGTGTGGTGTTTGAGGGTGTTGGGGAGGGGGTGGGGGTGTGGGGAGGGGTTGGTGTGTGGGGGTGTTGGGGAGGGATGGGTGTTGGGAGGGTGAGGTGTATGTGTGAGGGGGGTTGGGAGGGAGTGTGGTGGTGTGTTGGGGAGGGGGGGAGTGTTGGGGGTGTTGGGAGGGGTGGGGTGTTCAAAAATTGTGCGGGGTGTTGGGGAGGGGTGGGTGTTGCCGGGGTGTTGGGGAGGGGTGGAGTGTTTGTGGGGTTGTTGGGAGGGGGTGGGTGTTAAAGGAATTGTGAGGGTGTTGAAGGGTGTTGGGAGGGGAGTGGTGTGGGGAGGGGGTGGGTGTTGAGGTGTGTGGTGGGGAGGGCTCTGTGGGGTAGGGGTGTTGTTGGGGGTGAGGGTGGGGATGTTGGCGGAGGGTGGGGAGGAGGGTGCGGTGTTGTGGGATGTTGGGGAGGGTGTGGGGTGTTGTGAGGGGTTGGGGGAGGGGGTGGGTGCTTGGTTGGGTTTGGGGTGTGGGGAGGTGGTGGGGTGTTGCGGGGAATTGGGGAGGGAGTTGGGTGGGGTGTTGGGGCGTGTTGGGGAGGGGGTGGGGTGTAGGGAGGGGGGGTGGGGTGTTGCGGGGTGGGTTTGTGTTGGTCTGGTGTTTGGGAGGGGTGTGGGTGTTTTGGGGTGTGGGGAGGGGGGTGTGGTGGTTGTTTTGGGGCGGGGGTGGGAGGGGGTATGGGTGTTGTGGGGTGTTGGTGAGGGGAGTGGGGTTTGTTGGGTGTTGCGAGGGGTGGGTGGTGGTGAGTGGTGCGGGGATGGGGGTGGGGTGTTGATTGCATAGGGTTGGGGTGTTGTGGCGTTGTGTTAGGGAGGGGGATATCTGGAATCTCCATGTATATGCTTGCACAACTTCTTGGAACAATCTTACTTGTTACAGTTAAAAAATTGCAATCTGGTGTGCTGCTATTGTTTAAAGGTTTGCTGCAACGAGAGGGGATTTCATATCAGGTGTCCCGAAAAAATATTGAAATTTGATTTGTGCATTGAAGTAAAGCTTTCAATCAAAATTACCCACACTGTAAGGAATAGGCTGAGAATGTTGTTTTGATACAAAAAATGTGAATTTCTAATTTCGTTATAGGAGACAAATACTAAATTCAGGGGCGGTGCTGTTTATTGAAATATGAGCGAATAAAAAACAACCTTTTGTTTCACTTTCAAGGTATTTCTGTGAGCCATAGAACAAGGTAAGAAATTATGAGAGTCTATTCTAATGAAAAACTAAAAATTGAACAACAATATAAGCACGACTAAAATCTTCGTGGCACCTTTAAAGCTATACGCGAAAGCAGGCGAGACTTGTGGTTTCGGAACCGCCTTGTTCAATATAGGGGCAAATTTAAGTTTACACCACCTCAGAGCGTCAAAGGTTAAAATGCCCCAGATCATGTTGAAATGTAGCCATTATAAGTTATTGATTGAGGTTAAGAGGATTCCAAAAAGTATAGTTTTCATTACGTTAAATGTTACTTTACGGAGATAAGGGTCAAGAAGGTCAACGCCAAATGGTTTGTTGCCTTATGATCTATGTGTCCATAACATGATAATCTTGCATGCAGATGGTAAAACCTATTCTTTTATTTTATTAGCCATTTAAAAAGGAGGAACACTTCTATATTCAACAAAATGAGATACAACTTCTGATTGGGACCCATGTACAAATAGAAATTGACATTCTTTTACCATTTTGCCATTTTTTACCCTATAAACTCCAAAACCATTGGTCATAGATGGTAAAAACGTATACATTTTGGAATCCCTTATGGACTAGACGGAAAATATATGGCTACATTTCAACATGATGGGAGCATTTTAAAAGTTTGACACCACAATTTGAGAGTAATACCTTCCTAGCGTGGTATAGAGGGTCCATACTAAACTACCAAATGTGTCAAACCTTTTCTTATGGAGGGGTAAACGATGATGTTGCCTGGGGCTCCTAGGCTAGCTCCTCAATAAATAAACGCTATGCTCGGCGAAGCCCAAAATCCATTATGTTCCTGGGTGTAGTGTTGGGTTTAGGAGATTTTGTGGATATTGTGAGGTGATTTGCTTGTTTCCACTTTTAAACTAGTATAGTATACAGCCCTTCCCATGTTAATATATTTACGTGCCACGGAAATTTGCAATTCATGTGTTTAAAAATATTACCGTGTGTCCCAAAAAAAAACGCCAACACTTACGGTGGCAGGCCGCCATTAAATTTTGAAACAAAAGCATGTGACTTGTTTGTTATTTGTTGTAAGGTAAGAAGGGACAGTTAGCTAATATCACTGAAAGTAATAAAGGTAGAGTTAATAGTTTTTAAGATATCCACCAAAAAATCAAGTCAACCTGCAGAACCATTTGTTACACAAAAATGAGGAGATGGTAACACAAATACGGGCAAGGAAGAACAGAATGGCAACTACAATTTGATGCACATGAACATTTACTGGCCCAATATTTCTTGCAGAAAAACTTCCTTATGGTTTCAATTGACTGAAGTTACAGTTAATTATTACTTACTGATAATGATTAAAACATTTAATTTATTGATGGATCAAAATATTTTAAAGACGATAGGCCTATTGAATCTTGAATATAAAACTATAACAAGTCATAGCACAAAAAAATCCCATTACTAAAGGATAAATGCGTTGGGCTGCAACTTCCTTGTTACTGAAATAGTTACATTAACTTTATGAAAGAAAAACCTATGTTTTCAACACAAAACAAACTAACAAACTCATTGTATACGTTCATTCTGGTCATTAAATTTTGTTTGAGATTTAACCCATTTGGGTGCCGTCGTCACAAAATGATGATGAATGATTAGCTTAATCCAAGGCTGTATTATTTGGACAATACGAAGAGTTTGTTGATCATACATTCCATAATTCTATCTTTTAAGTGTGTTAAAATTGACATGTTTTTAGCTGTTCTTGCCATGGAAAATATTCATATGTTAATATTTAGTGCAGTAGCTGTCTTTAAAAAAAGTAGAAAAAAATGGTGGCTGGGACTTAGAGATTAATCTCAGGATTCATATTGGTGGTTCTCACGGGGCGAAAAATGTACAGTGCCGTATTGTAGTTAATAGGCCTCCATTTGGCTTTATTCATGGGTCCTGCAGTTACTTGATTTCTGGGGTCATATCGTAAAAATCTTGACTTACCTTTAGAATTTTCAGAAACATTAGTAACGTCCCATTCTCACCTTTACAAGTTCAACCAAACAATAATTAGTCACGTGATTTTGTTAAAAACTTATGGCGCATGCCAACCAAGTGTTGCGTTTTTTTTGGGGAAACACGGGATATATAAGCCGGACTGCCGGAGGGCTCCACCCGGGAGGGCTCCGGAGGTTGCTTCAAAGCCCACTGTTGAATAGATCGCGCGACCGACGGAGCCGCCGCTTGAAACTTCCATTTCCGATCAGGGCTGCGCCATCGTGCGTCCCAGTAGGAGGGAGTACACACATTGTGACATCCACTATACTTTCGAGAGTTGTTATCCTCGAAGTTTCATAGCAATCCCATCACGCGTCGCTGAATTTATGCTGCGCTTGTTATATGGGCAGGTGCCGACCAAATACGAGCGATGACCATCTCGTACTCTCACACTGCTCGTATTTTCGTCACCTCGTATACATATTTATTTCACTAACTGAGAGGAGTGTTGAAAAGGACAAAGGTTCTTTTCGCCTGGATACCATTTTGCATGGCGACAAGGATTGGTGTGATGACATGATGCAAGATACGCGAGGATGTTCTTCTCTGTTAGTGGACGAGAAATCAGTTGGCCCCTGCAGCTGTGGGATGCAACTGCAGATGGCTTACTGATGATGATGCAGCACCTAAGCTGATGCGTGGACAGGAAGGTCGGACCATTCCTCTAGGTCAACAAACCGTTACCGTAAACCATAACATGATTTACTGGTCCATTGTGTAATGGAGAGAAAGCTGAAAATCACACGGACTGTAACACTTTCTTGAGCTTGAAAAACGATTGAGAAAGTAATTTATTGTAAATCTACAAACGTGAATGCTCGTGATACGTGCTATAAACATTTAGCACTTGTTTTGGGACTTGAAGTTGAAGAGAATTGATGTAGGCCTACAAAAGCACTTTGCGATCGCACAGTGTGGCAGAAGTTGTTGAATAGCAGGTTTGCTGTTTATATCCGTCTTTCTTCGAACTCACAAAGTTCAAAGGGAGGCAAATAATGATAACTACAAAGTATTAGAAGTTATGGCTCACTGTAAGATTCAGAAAAGTAAAAATCTACGGGTCGTCAGGTTCTTCATCTAAGTTGAAGGGCCCAGACTTCCGAACAACAATAATGATCATCAACGTCAGTACAAGTTAGAAGACTTTGAATTAATGTCCACTTGTCGGTAAGTTTTTTAAGGTTATATGTAGTTATGGACTTACGTGTACCACTTATAGAAAATTTACACTATGCTTTTGTTGTTAAAGGTATTTTTTATTTTCGTGCACTATTTTAATTTTTAGGTTGTTTCTGGAAATCCTCCCCTCGATCCCGTCCACTCCTTCATCTATGGCATCCCATTCTGGCAATCCCCATTCTCGCCTCCCACTCCCTCTCCACTCCCTCTACCCGCCCTTCCTCCCTCCCCTCCCCCTCCCTCCACCACCACCCCCTCCCCCAGTCTTCCACAAGATCGCATCGAATTGCAATTAAAAGAAGAAACAAGTATATCATCGGTGATTCCATTGATGTAAACACATTATGACTTAAATAATTTGTGCATTAATAAAAATATTACTATTTTCATGAAAATTTTTACTGTTTCACTTCAAATGAAAGGAAACAGTAAAAACTCGGGCTTATTTGCCTCGTGAAATTTTTAAAAGTACAATTTAACCTCATGATGTATTTTTTACTCTCACCCACAATAAAGCATTCATTCTATACCAGCTTCCTCCTTTTAATGTCAGTGTTATTGATTGGCTAAAAAATTAGGGACCAATCGATATTTATGCCACCTCGGGGAATCCTAGGGGGAAACCATTTTTTTACAAAAAAAAAAAAAGCACAACATTTTTTTTTAAAAGTATGGTTTTTTTAAACTCAAAAATTTTTTAATAGAACTTGAGAAATCAGAGGGGGGAACACAACATTAGGCCTAAGAAACTGGAAAAAGTTGGAACTCAACAATATTTGAGTAAACATGCCCCTCCAACCATGGGGAATATGTAAGGAAAAGCGGGCGCCCCCCCATGTCGCCCAGCAGCTTAAGTGGGGCCCCTTTAGCGTCAAAAAAAGCAATGCCAATATCGCACTTTAGTTCCAACTAGGTAGGTGTCCGAGGGGGGCCTGAGAGCAATATTTAGGGGGGCCTGTCAGAGATACTGACACTGATTGACTCTTAAATCCACCACTGTAAATGCTATTGAATGTGAAAAAAAATAAAAAAAATAAAAAAAATAAAAAAAATATTGTTGATCAAATTCTTTCTCTTAGAAGACCAAGAAAATTTTTGTTGTGGTGCTGGAAAGAGGGGGCATTTTAAGCTGTCAGATTTAATGTTATGCGGAAAAAACATTATCAGGCCTGTGACAGTATTTTTTTTAGGGGGAGGGTGATTTTTTTCAAAAGGGGGCGTTCCCAAAAATTGACAGGGAAGGGGGAATTAGGCAAAAGTGGCCTTCTTTTTTTTGAAATGTGGAACTTTTTTCAACAAGAAGTACAAACCCCCATTTTTGGATCGCTCTATTCCACAAAGCTTTTTAAGGGCATTTCAAAGCAATATCTTTTAGGGGTTTTGGGGGGGGCGCTTAGGAATTGGGGGGGGGGGGAATCGTCTTTCCCCCCACTGGCACCTTCCCCGGTTACATGCCTGGGCTTATATGTAACTGATGGATTTTGGTAGGGAACAATTGTACCTGCATGGATGAAGATCATGCTTTGGGTTCCTCTGTCACCCATGGAAGTTCGATTGTTGAAAAATGTTCCACATCCATGGCCTATAAGTAGGTTTGTTTTAATGCTGTTACTAATTTTACTCTCACTTCAAAAGATGGTAATGAGGGAAACTTCCACTTAAAGAGCCGACTCCAGAGGATTTTCCTGAGGAGGGGCGCCCTCAAATTTCCAAAAAATCGTGTTTCTTTCTTTCAATGTAGATATGCTTGTTCCATATCCAATCACTGTGTGAAATTGCCTATCTTAATTCAAAGTTCTTCATATGAAATGCAACAACTTTTGTTATAGAAATTGGCCGGATCCGAATTTTTGTTATACATCACATTCATCCTGTGGGACATAATACTACACATAATTTGTTTACTACTGCAATCAAAACGAAAATCCGACTTCATCTCAACTTTCGGAAGTGTGTATTTTAGTTTATATCTTTAGTTCTAGTTGACTATTTTTCATTAATTACACAAAAAAAATAATATTCGAAATCTCTGAGTCAACCTTTAAATCAGTTTTATTGGGACTCCAAATTGGCGCATAAATACTGCAATTCCACCCGCTCATTCATAAAATGGAGAAAAAAAGGTGTATGTTACTACTTTAAAAAATGAACGATCTCTCATTTTAGGGGCAAAACAGTGAGCACTTTTTTTCGCTTTTATTTTCCAACTCATGGACCATTTGCCTTTCGAATTGTGTGTTGATGTATTGTAACTCTCTCTCTGTGTTGGTCTGACTTTGTAGCTACATGAACTCATCCAGTAGCGCTGTGGGGTAAACTGCTATAATAAAACACCACTCATCTACATTTGTAATTTTATGCAATTGTAACTAATATTGACATGTATGGATCCAACGAAACTTCCATCGAATCGAGCCATGTTGGGTAAACATATTGTAAAAAAACATAATGCATAATAATCATATTTAGGAGATTAAGTGAGCTTAGTACATCATAGACAATAGACTGGCCTTGCTTACACAAAAGTTTCCGAACAAAAAGTTTACCATTTTGAATCCACCCCATAAATAAATAAAAATGTCGACATTTAATATAACCCTTTCACAATGTATCAAAGCGCTTTACATTTATCCGCGGCCAAAGAATATTTCAGCTGCCGTACAAATGCCCACGGCATATTCATACCTGGGCGGGGGCGCTCAATGGACCAATAATTCCTAACAGCTTCCCCATTTAGCACCTGGGTGGAGAGGAGGGCAAGCGATGTAAAGTGCCTTCCCCAATTGCACAACACATTGGCCTCAGCTGGACTCGAACCCATGACCTTTAGCTTACATGATGCGGTCGGTAATCCACTGGACCAACATGGGCCCCATGTTTGGCAACTGCTTGCTTGCAAATTGATTGCAAAACTCTTGTACCTGTAGATGCAAGAGATACATGTATGTGCAAATAATTAGTCTTGATATGTAGTAACTGAAAAAAGTGTTTAGGTTGAAATTATTGTTGCTTCATGATGTTATCTATGGGGGCCACGTGCACCAATCGTTCCCTCCCCCCGTCGGATCAATTTGCGGTTCCCTCCCCTCCCCCTCCCCCCCAAAGGAGCAAATGTAATGAACACTCTTACGATCTTCTGTTTACCAGCTCATTAATAGACACAGATTCATTACCAGAAGTGAATTTTTTGGTTGTAAAAAAAGGAAAAAAGTGAACTTATGCACGCTAGATAGCCATGCAATGGAAGTATGAAGTATTTTTACTTTTGCCTGCGTCTGAGTTCAAAAACCGGCCTAATTTGCCCTTCAGTTTACTGTGAACTGCCTAAAAGGAAATCCCTCTCCAACATTTTGAACCCCTTCACTTATAAAAATACTGTGTTGTTAAACACTTAACTGTATAAGGGTTTTTAACACCTATTATCATAGTTCATGTGGGGTCTAGGGACCATGTTATATACCACCTTTTTTGCCTTGCTCTCAAAATTGCGAAGGAGTTCTGAATTTCTATAGCTGAGGCAAAGAGCTGGAATAATAAACCAGAAGTGGAATCGCGCGTGTTATTGAATAGGCCATCAGCGCAACCGTTTCATCACAACCCGCACAGCCTCCTGCTTGTTGCGCAAACCAGCCGCTCGTCGTCGCTGTTACTGCACAATCACACGCACCTACAAATCTGTGCGCGCGTTATGTTATCAATGTTGCATTTCCCCGTGTTTCCATTGGTCCATCGACCGTTTTCTTTCTGCATAATTAGCGAAATCAATCGATGGAAAAAACCATGCTCTAAAGATTCCGCATTCCTAATGCAGAAAAAATCTCCCGATGAACCCCTGTTAATTTTGCTTAGGAAAAGATATATTTTGAGATCCCGAGTATAGCAGTGGCATCGATTGTATTGTTGTTTTCAACTCGCTAAAGTGTGGACGAACGTAACAGACCCGCATGGTTCATAAATATGCTTAAGGTATTTTCAATCGACGAGACTTACACCAAATATGGTGGTCCCAAACTATGAATGAAGTGCGTATGCTCCATTATAATACTTTGGGGCACCTAGATTTTGGTTTAAACGCCGTTTCGGGAGAATATTCGGGTCTGGGATCTATGTACGTCGTTGAGCTGAAGGTCATTTCATTAAATGTTTCTTTTATGAAAATGATCTACGTACTGTACTATTATTTGGAGTTTAGTGTTGGGTGTGTAATGTGATGCAATTTCATTTTCAGACAAAGAAAACATCATTGCATGTTTTTAAATGCTTAAAAAAGCATTCTTTGATTTTAGTCTCTGCAAGAACGGGCTGTGAAATGGGATGTTTGGTTAAAACCGTGTTCAGGAGAGAAACAGGGTGATAGACCAATATGAAGAGTTTTATAAGTAAGAAATGAATTCTGCCAACGTAGAGTTAACTACGTTAATAGTGTAACAAGAGGTAATATGACAAGGGTGAAAGGCAAAAAATTGGAAGGGATATTATTAGACGAAAATTTAGGTAACATCTTCACTTGAAATGACCGGAAGGTGTAACCCCCCTGGGGGGGGGCCACGTATTCAAGTGGATATCATGCTCGTGTAATGCCTCCAAAAATTACCCTAAGCGCGTATTCCACTTGGCAAGAAACGCACCCTAAGAAACATAGTTTTGTTGATTTTGCTACCCTAAACAGTACTTGGTTCGATTTTTGCTACCCTAACAAGTGTTTTGGTTGAATTTTACTATCCTAAACAAGTAATTTTCATGACATTTTAAAAATACACCCTAAACAAGTATTTAACATAAGTTTGCTACCCAACACTCACGTTCATAAAAATGTTCCTTTATCATACACTAACATAGATCTGTATAGCCCTAAAGGAAACATTCTATCACGTGATTTCATGGAAGTTTTCGTATTTTATGTCAATTTAGCATTAGCTTGGCCTAGTAAGTTACAATTTAAATCCATTATCTTTAAATTTCAAGTCCTTTTAAAGTTGGTCCTTATTTCTTTGGAAAATGAGTCCTTGGTCGGATTTCGTAATTATTGACAGTTTTTCTGCAAATTCAGCCATTTCATTGAAACTAAAACACACCTAATATTCATGAAACTTGTTTTGATGACATTAATTAGAGAGAGACCTAATTCCATTTCTGCGCACATTATACTTGTAATGATCAGTCACAAAAATGAAACTCCTATAGTCTTTATGTGTTGGAGGACGGACGACCAATAGAGAAAATACGCTAAAATAAGGGCTGAAATGGTTAAAATTACTCGGGTAATCTACCACGTGAAATCAGAGGAAATCGGAAACAAAACACCTATTTTCCTAAGCTTTTTAAATGTGAGTTGTTGCAAAGCATTCAAAATATCACACCCAAACACTTATTTTCCCGCGTGAAAAACCACCCTAATTTTTGAATTTTTGATGATTTGATACCTAACAATGTACGCGCGTACATCTCCTGGTCTCCACAACGACCCTATTACCGTTTTTTGTACACGAGCATGATACTCCACCTTGGAATACAAGTGTCCCCCCCGGGGTGTAACCTATGTTAAATTTATTAAAGCTTATAACTTGGGGATTCAGTTTTAACCATTTTTGCGCCCCATTGGGGCGTTTTTTTCTATTTTCTTTCCTTTAAATTCAGAATCATATCCTACTCATTTCTTGCCATCAAAAAAACACATAATAATATAAAAAATATAATTTTTTAAAAGACAGATGGAGGCGGTGGCAACAAAAAGCAAAGGAAGCCTGAGGAAACGTTGCACCACCTTTACATTACAAACGCATCAATATTCAGACAAGCCAACTAACAGACACGCACATCACAAAAGACTACCACAGTGGTCCTCATTTAAAACAAAGAATACCAACCATCAAATATAATACAATTCCAAAATAATCACTTTAGAAAAGGTGTTTGTCCAGCAATCATTAATCATACAGTACGAAAGGAAAAAAAATAAAAAAGATCAATTAGAAACTTGTATACTAAACACACTTTTTTGAGTGGATCAAACCATTTGTGAACAATTTTTATATTCATCATGTTAATTTTACATTGCTCCTGGATTAAGATGATATACGTTTTTTAAAGAATTTTAATTTGCATGCAGCCTCTTGACGGAGTAGGTAATTGTATTCCAAAGTTTTGGTCTCAGAGTTAACAAAGGCTTTTATTTCGAATTTCAAATCCGGTAATTTGGTTTGTTTCTTTATTATACGCATGAACACTCTCTAAGTCAGTGAATAAATGGTCAAGATGTCGGAGTAACCATTTTTCTACTTAACTGCGCTAGAAATACCGCGTTGTCAGTCTCTTATTCTCTTGAACTGTGCGGGTGGGGTTGTGCAATGTGGTGGTTGGACTTAAAGATTAATATTTCGTGCAGACAAGTGAAATGCACGTATGACGTCAAATAGAACCTGGTACCTTTGAGCTTACATAAACGTGGTACACACACACTTTGTGCACAAGTTTGAATCACACACCAATTCTGATGTTCCGGTTGGGCACGCAATTCTCCGGGACTGGATCTCTAACACACCAAACCACGCTGTGACAATCCACACTACATCAGTGTGAAGTGTTCGACTGCACCGGACCACATATGACGAGCACGCGGATAGAGAGAGCACATAGCCTCAAATTCTAAACAGCAACAGAGCATAAAAGCTATCCCTCGTGAACTAACTTACCGCTGGAACATCTGGGGTGAAAGAAGGAAAAGATAAAAAACAAAAAAGAAGAGGTGTAACTTTTTCACTAAGTGCTGTGCGTGGACGGCGCGCAGTCAAACTGCATGTCAACACTGACTACAGCGAATGTGCGTGGCATGCTGCAGCACAAGTATTGTTATCTAGTTTCCAAGTAAAATGTGATCATCATATTATACCAAGAATGGAACATCGGAAAACAGAAATTAGGGACACCATCTAATTAATAGGCGGTTAATCGTTACTTGGTTATTGTGGGGTAAGTGGGTCCAAAAACTTAGGTTAGTTTGGTGATCATGAAGTGAAATTGATTGCATTTGAACAGGTCACACACTTCTGTAATTTTCCTATTCAGGGTACATAGAGTGCGGTCAAGCCTTTGTTAGAGAAAACAACAGTGTGCATCAGCAAATAAAATAAATACACACTTTGATGTGAACAATCATTCCTAATATTATAACAGTAACAGCCCAATATAGAACCCGGGGGTACACCGCAAATTACATTCATAGGGGGAACGACATTTTTAATAAGATACATATTGTTTTCTATCAGAAAGATAACTAGAAAAACCAGTCATGTGAAGATGCCACGAAAACCATAATAATATACGTAGCAAGCAATAAGATTGTGGCTATGGTATCACGGCGTTCGATAAATCCATAATAGTCCCAACGTATCAATTTATCTATAGCCTCGCTGATAGCTTTGATCAAATCTAATACAGCCATAAATGTAGAATGTTTTTCGCATCGTAACTGTTTTTTTTACCAATTCATTTTTAATCAAAAAAGCATAACATCTAATATGCAGTATACGTTCTAAAATTTGGAAAAACATGTAAAAGAAACTTCTGTAATATTTCCAATATTTCAGGTTTCTTTTTTGTAATAGGAACAACTTTGCAATTTTTTAGATCATGGGAACAATTCCACTACTAAAGAGACAATTAAAAATCATTTTGAGGGGATACAGAAATTTCATTTGCGATTTGTTTAAAACAAGACAGGAAAAAAAAAAAAATTTTATATATCGGTTGACCAGGACTTTTTTTTTTTTTTTTTGCTTCCAAGTTTTCCAATTATCTTACATATTTCAACTTCATCTGTAGGTCGTAAAAACAAGTGGCAATTAAAGTGTTTTCCTTTAAGATATGAGATGGTAACCTTACCACCCATTGTTTAATACTACATCTAATGACGGACCTATACCTGCAAAAGTATTGATTAAACTCAGTTTTCCAATTTGTTTTGGATCAGTAAATATTTTACCATTAAGGCAATTTCTCAAGAAAACGGCCTTTTTGAAGACCTAGGATTGAATCAAACTTGCAGGTTCTTCATATTATTAATTCTCTGCGTCTCTAGTAGACTACTAAAGTAAGTTTGTTTGCCATCTATAGAAGCGATATGTTTATTTATTTCCGGTAATTCTGTAATTTGGATGCTACTTTCAGTAGGTTTAATTTATTGACTTTTTTGTACAACAATCCTTTCTATACGAATGCAATTTAGCAACGACGACTTTATCCAGGGAGATTTTGGTTTCCTCTTCTTGTGATACCCTTGTTAAAATATCTTTTTTGGAAAAACTCGATCGTCATGGAATAAAACTTATCAATAACTGATAGACATACGATGTATCTTGCATCATGCTGATGACCAACCACTCCCATTCAACACAACTTAATCTGTTTTTAAATACACGTACATTTTGCGCACATCATATCTCTACCTCTACATTCTGCTAAGTGGTATTTCAATTTTATGGGAAGTTGATAATTTAGTGTTGGATGAACAATTTAGTGGCAGGTGAATCACTTATGTCATTCCCTCAATAATATACCAGCAATCTGCTTTGTTTAGAAGTTGTAAAAATATGATCAATTATTGTTGCAGATTTTGAGGTATGCTAGTAGGTTTTCGTATCCTAGGATACAGAGAGTAAGATGTCATTAAACTCATAAAAAAATCGGATGGTGGGTTTTATGGCGTCTTCGTTCACAATTTATATTAAAGTCACCCATTATATAATAGCTTGTTTCATCTCGGCAGCTTAGAACAATACATTATCTGCAAAATTGATTAAACTCCATTAATATCCTGATCTGGGGATCCTATAAACCATACCAATTATTTATTTTTTGATTTCGGACGTTCAATTTCAATAAACAAAGTTTCCGTGTTTTCAGATGTTTTATCTATTCAAAAATCTTTCCTTACATTATTGTCAAAACTGTCTTCAATATATAAGCATACAGACCACCTCCCCTCCTCTTTTGGTCCGGCTGGCGACATTTAAGTTTCCAAATATAACCATTTAATTGAAAATAGTCAGAGGTTTTTCATTTAACCAGTGTTCGACCAGGCCTATTACGTCTGTTAATTGTTATAATTCAAAGCTATGTATAAATCTGTCAAATTTCACTGCAACAAAGTTTTTATACATGCTTCGAGTGTTTACATTAACATTGATAGGTTTTTAATTTATTGACTTGTATCATCACTATTTATATCTGCCGTGTATAACTCGGTGTTGTTTATTGTACATACAGATGCTACCCGCATCACTTCGGATATCTTTTTAAAGATTATACACCAGATTTTTCGAAACCATCATTTTCCTCCCGTCTTGATCTGACGAAATATTACATAACTCAAATAGATATTCCCTTCATTATTTACAATGTGATTAAATGTGTAGGTAGCATTTTCAATATTACACCTTCATACAATGCCAAATTTGTGAATTTTTTGCGTATTTCCTTGGTAGACACATCGCTGCAACCTTTGTGGACATATTTATTACAGATAGTACAACCTAACTTTCTTTGTTTTTTTTCTGACTTCAGACGTTTGAGACACTACTGCGCCAGACATGACTAGGATAAAAACGAACAAAACAACAAATACTTTAAAAATGATAATCAAAATGAAATCATTTAAAAAACTAACAGTCCAGCCAATCATTTTTTGTTTGCAGGATCACCACAGAGACTAATTTGAAATTCAAAGAAAAACTGGTCACCCTGTGCTATATAATTTTGAAATTCATTTAATCATACTAAAAAGAAAAAGGAAAAAAAGTTACTCCTTGTATTTGTTAATTTTAATGCAACAGTTGTTTGTAGTTTCATTATTCCATGTTTATTTTTTCTTTATCATACTGAAAAAGAAAAGGAAAAACGCTTTCTTGACTACAGGGGTCAGCATGTCTGTGTGGGCTCTGATACTGGACTCTTATCTATAATGATGTGCCCACTTCAGCAACAGTTTGTAGTTCATTAGTTCCATGTTTATTTCTTGGAAGCGACTCCCTTGGAGTCAAACTGGGGTTTCTCGGGGCTCTCTTTCTCTAAGTGACACAGACTCCTGACGTGGACGTGGTCTGTGTGTCGCGGGCCGACCGCCGAAAGGCAGGGGGGGGGGGAGCCCAGACGCTGCCGCGCCGGCGCCGGACGTCGATCGGTACGCCACATATACCTCCATGGAAACGCAGCTTTCATTCCTTTCTCGTACAGAGTCCATCCACCGTCTTGTTCCATCGCTTTTTTTTCTTCAAGAGATCCACTTAGAAGTCAGATCCTTCCTCAACAACTCGATAAGGGTCATCCTTCAGACATTGTCTCCATCAATCCCTCATTTTTGTACCTTGTCAGTGTATCGGAGAAGCTTGATAATATATGTCGGGGTGAGGTTTCCTCTGCCACGATATATTTTGCCATCCCGGTGGCGCGTTCCCTTCAACAATTTTCCATACCAATTTTGATATCAAATGTCTTTCTACTATGCGTGTGATGTTCTCTGTTCTCTCCCTCTGCTTTCTGGGTAAACGCCTATAACGATGTTATTTTTGCGAGTAAACCGCTCCACTTTTTCCTTCATCCTTCATTCGCTATATATTTCCTATGATTTAAGATATTATCCCAAGCATTGCGACTTCAGTTTTCCATTTTTTTCGTGCGTCTTTGTATGTTCTTTTCATCTCCATACCTTAAATTCAACAGACTTGTTTCTGTCCGTTTTGAACGATTCTAGGTTCATTTCTAAAGGCGACATCTGTCCAGATAATAATTTGTCAAGCGAGGCGAGTACAGTTTGTTCAAAATTGAATCGCTTTGATATCACGCATGTGTGGTTGTAATGACACTGTATCATCTGATTGTACGCTGACCGGTGTAATTGACCCCGCTGACACACCCCCGGTTAGTGGACGCTGTACAACACGCGAAGCCATGGCTACTGGTTGCCCATTTGAAAGTCCCGCCTTGTCCATGGTTTTTCCTGCTCGAATTTCTCATATTTCTGGTCTCCATTTCAGTTCAAACTTGGTTTATAATCTCCCCTTTATAATGTAGATCAATTTGTAATTATTATGGTGACACGAACTATACGTGTCATATGAGTTGAACTCGGAGGTGATCAATCACTACACACGATGTTTCCACCTGCAATCCGCCGCCATTACATTACAACATATAATGAAATGACAGGATGCGTCACCTACGTACATTAAAGCTTATAACTTGGGGATTCATTTTTTAACACATTTTTCGCCCATTGGGGCGTTTTTTCTATTTTCGTTATTTGAAATGACAGGAGAGTTTTTACGTACATTAAATTAAAAGCTGGTAAACCTTAAGGGATGCAGTGTTTCATGAGTTTTGCGCCCATTGGGCGCATTTCTATTTTCTTTATTTAAATGACAGGAAGTTGTAACCTATGTTTAAATTTAGCTTATAACTTGGGGGGATTCAGTTTTAAACACATTTTGCGCCCAATTTGGGCGTTTTTCTATTTTATTTATTTGAAATGACCGGGAAGTTTTACGACAGTCACATTCATAATTAAAGCTGTAACTTAGGGATGGCAGTGTTACATATTTTTGCGCCCCATTGGGCGCCTTTTCTATGTTTCTTCTTTATTGAAACTGATAGGAAGGTGTAACCTACGTTAAATTAAAGCTTACAACTTAGGGATGCAGTTTAAACACATTGGGCGCCCATTGGGCGCAAAATGATGTTAAACATGCATCCCTAATTCACAGCTTTATTTAATGTACTGTACGTAAACTCTCCTGTCATTTCAAATAAATAGAAAAAACGCCCAATTGGGGCGCAATGTGTTAAAACCGGATCCCCAAGTATTAAGCTAAATTACAGGTATGTTACAACCTTCCTGGTCATTCAATAAAGAAATATAAATGCGCCCAATTGGCGCAAAATATGTAAACACTGCAATCCCTAAGTTACCAGCTTTAATTTAATGTACGTAAAACTCTCCTGTTCATTTCAAATAACGAAATAGAAAAAAAAACGCCCATGGGGCGCAAAATGTGGTTTAAAACTGATCCCCAAGTTGTATAATCTTAATGTAACGTAGGTTACGCCTTCCTGTCATTTCAATTATAATGTAATGTAATGGCGGAATTGACAGGGTGAACATCGTGTGTAGTGATCACCTCCGAGTTCAACTCATATTTACACTGTATAGTTTTCGTGTCCCATAACTAACTTATTACAAATTTTGGATCTACATAATAAGGATAATGTATAACGCAAGTTTGAACTGAATGGAAGACCAGAAATATGAGAAATCTGGCGAGGGCAGGAAAAACATGGACAAGGCTGGACTTTCAAATGCAAACCAGTCAGCCATGGCTTTCGCCGTTTTGTACATCGTCCACTAACCCTGTGGTCAGCGTGGTCAAACACCGGTCAGCGTACATCATATGATACAGTTTCTTACAACCACCCATGGCGGATATCAAACGCGATTCAATTTTGAACAAACTGTACTCGCCTCGCTTGACAAATTATTATCTGGCCAGATGTCGCTTAGAAATGACCAGAATCTTTCAAAACTGACATAACTAGTCTGTTGAAATTTCAAAGGTATGGATAGTAAAGAACTAAGACAGCACGAAAAAATGGAAACGGAATTCGAAATGCTTGGGATAATATCTTCAATTCATAGGAAATATCTAGCGAACTTGAGGATGAAGTGAATAAAGAGGAGCGTTTACTCGCAACAATAACTTCGTATAGTTGGTTCCCAGAAGCAGAGGGAGAGACATCAGGCTATAGTAGAAGACATTTTTATTATCAAAATTTGGTATGGAAAATGATTGAGTGGAACGCGCTCACCGGGATGGCAAAATATATCGTGGCAGAGGACCCCCTCAACCCCGACATAGCTTGATCAAGCTTCTCCGCTACACTGACAAGGTAAACATATTGAGGTGCTGGAGACAATGTCTGAAGGATGACCCTTATCGAGTTGTTGAGGATCTGACTAAAGTGGATCTTGAAGAAAAAAGCGATGGAAACAAGAAGTGGGAGACTTGTACGAGAAAGGAATAAAGCTGCGTTTCATTGGAGGTATGTGGCGCGATCGACGTGGTACCAAAGCTCCTTTTTATAAAGAGAGCCCCGAACCCCAGTTTGACTCCAAGGGAGTCGCTTCCAAGAAATAAACATGGAACTAATGAACTACAAACAACTGTTGCTTCAAATTAACAAATACTAAGGAGTAACTTTTTTTCCTTTTTCTTTTTCAGTATGATAAATGATTTCATAAATTAAATACGCACAGGTGACCAAGTTTTTCTTTGATATTTCAAATTATGTCTCTGTGGTGATCCTGCACACAAAAATGATTGCTGGACCTGTAAGTTTTTGTTAAATTTGATTTCATTTTGATTACTCATTTTTTAAAGTTTGTTGTTTGTTCGTTTTTTATCTATGTCATGTCTGTGCGCAGTGTGTCTCAAACGTGTTCAGAAAAAACAGAGAAAGTTATTGTGTACTATCTGTAATAAATATGTCCACAAAGGTTGTAGTGATGTGTCTACCAAGGAAATACGCAAAAAAATTAATACGAATTTTTGGCATTGTATGAAGTGTAATGATGAAATTGCCCTCCCATTTAATCACATTGTAAATGAAAGGGAATATCTATTTGAGTTATGTAATATTTCGTCAGATCAAGACGGGAAAATGATTGGTTTCGAAAATCTTGTGTATAATCCTTTAAAAGATATCCCGAGTGATGCGTGTAGCATTGTATGTAATAACAACACCGAGTATTACACGGCAGATAAAATTGATGAAATCAGCAAGTCAATAAATAAAAACCTATCAATGTTAAATGTAAACACTCGAAGCATGTATAAAAACTTTGATACATTGAAAGATTTTCTACATAGCTATGATATACAATTTAATATCATAGGCCTTGGTCGAAAACTGGTTAAATGAAAAAAAAACCTCATGACTATTTTCAATTAAATGGCTATAATTGGAACTTACATGTCGGCCAGGGGACAAAAGAGGAGGTGATGTATGCTTATATATTGAAGACAGCTGAAGAAGGTAAGGAAAGACGTTGAATAAAGATAAAACTCCTGAAAACACAGAAGGAACTTTGTTATGAAATTGAACATCCGAAATCAAACAAATATAATAACTTGGTATTGTGTATAGATCCCCAGATCAGGATATTAACGAGTTTAATCAATTTGCAGATAAGTATTGTCTAAGCTTGTTGTCATGAAAACAAGCTTATTTATATAATTGGGTGACTTCAATATAATTGTTTTGAACGAAAGACTTCCATAAACCCACATCCGAGTTTATTGATTTAATGACATATTACTCATTGGTCCTAGGATACCAAAACTAACTAGAATTACCTAGAAATCGCAACAATAATGATAATATTTTTACAAACTCTCATACAAAGCATTGCTGGTATATGGTAACTGAATAAGTGATCACTTGGCAATTTTATTAACAAATTTATCAACTTACCATAAAATTGAAACCAATGCAGAGTTGTGGAGGTTAGAAGATATGAGAGAGCAAATGTACGGTATTTAAGAACAGATTGAGTTGTGTGTGAATGGGATGTTGTATGTTCATTCAGATGATGCGAATAAATCGTATGTATCATTTTTACTGAAAGTTTTAATTCCCTGACGATGGTGTTTCCAAAAAAGATAATTAAAAAAAGTATCACAAGAAGAGTAAACCAAATATCCTCGGATAACGTCGTCGTTGCCTAAAATGCTCTTCGTATGAAGGATATGGTGTACAAAAAGTCAAGAAATAAACCTATGAAAGTAACATCCAACATTATAAAACTTACCGGAATAAATTAAACATACGCCTTCTAGATTGGCAAACACAATACTTAGTAGTCTACTAGAGGCAGAGAAATACATCTGAGAAGAAGTGGAAAGTTTTAAATTCAATCCTTAGGTCTTCAAAAAAGCCAGATTTCTGATAAATTGCCTCTAATGGTAAACTATTTACTGCTCCAAACTTCCAAACACATTCAAAGAAGTTAATAAATATTTTGCAGGTATTGGTCCTTCATCAGCTGCTAGTATTAAACATTCTAGTAAGGGATACATTCATATACTTTATACGAAAACACTTTAATGCACTGTTTTTTACGACCTACAGACGAAGTTGAAATATGTAAGATAAGATAATGGAACAATTGGAACAAAAGTCATGGTTATGATTATATAAAATCTGATCTTGTTAAACAAATCGCAAATGGAAATTCTTATCCCCTCAAAATGATTTTAATTGTCCTTAGTAGTGGAATTGTTCCCACTGATCTAAAAATTGCAGAGTTGTTCCTATTTACAAAAAAGAAAACCCTGAAATACATTGGAAATTACAGACCCGTTTCTGTTTTCCATTTTTTTCCAAAATTCTAGAAGTATAATGCATATTCAGATGTATGACTTTTTGATTAAAAATGACAGTTTGATAAAAAACAGTACGGATTTCGAAATAATCATGCTTTGTACTTATTATGGTGTATTAGATGTGATCAAGCGATCAGCGAGGCTATAGATAATAATATGCATACGTTGGGAATTTTTATGGATTATCGAAAAGCCTTTGAACCATGACCACAATATAGGTTTGATACCTTCTATTAATTATGGTTTTCGCCAATCTCACATTGACTGGTTTTCTAGTATCTTTCTGAAGAAAAAACATCGTATCTTATAAAAATGTCGTTTCACATATGAAAATGTGATTTGCGTGTACCCCAGGTTATTATTGGGACCGCTACTGTTTCTATATATATGAAATGGACATTTGTTCTCATTCAAAAGTGTTGATTTTATTTTATTTGCTGAGGCAAAACTGTGTTTTTCTCTGACAAAGATTTGAATACGCCGCGGTATATGATACAATGCATAAGGAATTACACAAAAAAAGTGTTGTGAATGGTTGCAAAGCAATAAATGAGCACTTAATGCATCTAAACTAAACTAATGTTTGGGAACTACCAAAACAAAACAAGTTAATCAGATACCGCTTATTTATTTAGATGGTTTGTTTGTAAATTAACTGTGTTTCCGATGCTAATTTCTTGGTATAACTATGATGAAAAATTTGACTTGACAATCTCAATAACAAGATCTGCAAGACAGTTCAAAGGAATCTGGGCGTTTTTAACCAAAGTAAACACTCTTACAAAGGGTTCATTGTATACCGTGGCCAAAAAACAATTGTGGCCACGGTGGGGCTATAACTTCACCGATTTATGATCACGTGTCCCGCATATTTCCACTGGACCACAAGGCAGCCTCTCATTGTCATGGTTATGCTAAATCTGGGGAGGACTGTCGATTCATTTGTAGAGCACGCACGGCATATCGGAGCTACTTAATCATTTTAGATAAGCACGCCTCTCTCTGTGAAGGTGTATATGTTGTATGGAAAATCACCCGCTTATGCAGGATCTCTTTGTCTAGATTAGTGTGTTTGAGGTCGCTGGACTTTGGACCAAACTGACGGTTAAACGTGGTTTTGTAAAGCGCTCAAAATACCCATTCCCCTCAGGCATATGAGATGAAGAATGAGATGATATATGAATGAATGAATGAATGAATGAATGAATGAATGAATCAATCAATCACTCAATCAATCAATGAATAATCAAGTGGGGGGAATCAATCAACAATGACTGACTGGACTGACTGGAATGGCATGAATGAATGAATGAATGAATGAAAGAATCAATCAATAAAATTATTTAAACTTCAAGATCACGCAGTGGAGAAAAAGCAAACATGATTAAAAATAATTAAAAAGAGTAAAAAAATTAAAAAAATTAAAAAAATTAAAAAAATTAAAAAAATTAAAAAAATTAAAAATAATTGTTTCATTTTAAAAAAAAAATGATATTATCTGTGGATTTTAATTTTATCATAAAGAATGGGTAATTGCGCATCTTGCCTGAAAAAATCATGTGGTTAGTGGTTCTCAAAATATGGTACAGCTGAAACAATCAGCAAAATAGACTTGTCCACGGCGCATCATTTTTCAGAGCATGGAAAGTCCCCAATGCCAATAAGCAAGATCGTGTCATACGTACCAGGCCCCTCCCGCCATGGCAAAAGACAGGAAACTTTTCCAATGGTGGATATAAAAGTCACACAATAGCGCAAACTAGTAGACAGTAGAGAGTAGTGCAGGGTAAATTGACGTTTTTTACAACAAAAGTGGTCAAATTTTACCCATTTTTGTCAGTGCACAGTGACTTGAAATGGATCAAATGATCCCGTTGTTGTTTATAGAGTGTGTAGTATACGTGACAATTCAATCCGATGCACAACCTTCGCTTTCGTAGTTACTAAATTCTGGGTCATTTTCTTGTTCGATAACCAGCTTATCATGGCATAAGGATATTGTGTTAAAGTCCTAAAACTAAATTTATCTCATGACTCAGAGGATGTATTTCCACTCAAACTAACAGTGGCGTGTACCGGGCCTGCCCGATCTGAGGGGGCAAATTCCCAGGGTCTTGGGAAATTTTCCTTCTCAAGCGGGCAAAATTTTTCCCCGGTCAGAGAGCAAAAAACCGCTGATTTAGCATGATTTTTGCAATTTTTTTCCGGCCAAAGTCGTCATTAGGGGGCAACTGCCCCCCCTTGCCCCCCCCCCCCGCCTGTCGGGAACTGACAACTAGGCTAGTGTATCTCCTTAACCAATTGAACAAACACCAAAAAAGTGCACTGCCCTCGTATAGTATTTGGATAATCAAGATAGTCGAGTTGTGAAATAGAGCGCTTTATTGGCAAGCTACTAAATTAGGACCAAGGTAAAGCGTATATTCAAACAAATATAAAACCCAAATATAAGAAAAAAGTATATAAAACATTCATAAAAATAAAATATGTAAAGTTACAGCTGGAAATTGCATACTCCTGTTAACTCTCAGAATACGTTCCCAGCAGATTATCCTACTATATATAAAGCTGGGGGTCGTTTACGCCTACCTGCTAATCAAGCCGAAAAATGGAATATGAATCATTACTAAACGATCCCTAAGATCCTGCGAAGATTGCTCGAAGGACGTTGGGTGGCTTCCATTTTTAAATTGCTACTCTTATATTTTCCTCATTTATTAGCTATCGCAATCCCTGTATAAGTATAATATATGTTATGGCACACGTTCCAAATTGCTGTGGAAAAACAATGAACTCTGGTTCTTCAGATATGATGGTACTAATGGTATCTTTCATAAAATTTTAAACAAGGTGGTGTCTTGTTAGGTTTTATATGTTAAAAAGGCCGTGTAGCGATGAGTCAGTTTCTGTACGGGCCTTAAATTCGAGTTAGTTGCACGCATTGGTGATTATATTTAAATATATCCCTTGAAGGGGGTGTCCCCCTGACTAGGATTACGTATGTTTCTGCCCCGAAAACGTTGCCACATTAGGCCATACGTCTATTTCAAAATGACCGCAATTGTTTTGTGAAAAAAACAAACTGCCATTGTAATTCATTATTAGAACTTATCCCGGGACTAAACGAAAAAAAAAAGTTTTACCTCTTTGAAGTGGGCTTAAACAGTTAAGGGTCCAAGAGGCCGCCAGGACGGAGGCATGTTAGCTTATATGTATACATTGTCAAATGATAGGGTACGCGTGTGTGAGTGCGATTTTGGATGACCAAAAAAAAAAAAAATAAAAAAAATTTATTGTTTTTTTGTATTTGTGTTTTGCGGACATGATCTTAACATATGATGGCGGCAGTTATACCGTACAGGGACGTAAATCAAGAAGAAAAAACACCCTGACATCTTTTTTTGACATAAAAAAGAACACGTAAGGGAAACTTGGATAACATTTTCCACCATTCTCTCGACCTCGGACAATTGCCAGGACCACTCAAACGCGTTGAGGTCATGGTCACAAAGGAAATGTAAGACCGACAAAAAATACAGTGGGGTATCTACACAGGGTACCGATCCGCATCAATGTGGTACTTCCAAGATCCAGATGTGTGTGAACGGGTGTTGGACTGTCTGAC
>JAMKCH010068643.1:0-14108 GCA_023653785.1 Ophioderma brevispina
CGTCACAAGGGCCAAAACACCGCCACCGGATGGAATGCAGCCGCTCAATCCCACAGGGAGAGAGCAGCGCAGACCACGCTAGCCTGCAACGATAAAGCAACGAGGCTAATCAGGCGAGCCAGCGCGGGCCGCGTGCTAAGAAGGGGCCCCGGGGAGACGGCCAACTAGCACAAAACGCTATGAAGCAGCCGAGGCTGCCGTACCGGAATGTCTGCAGCCGCCAAAATCCCCAAGAGAAAAAGGCAGAGGCAGACCGCGCTAGCCGCCACCGGAGAAGCACCTAGGGCTAGAACCAGGCGAGCCAGCGGCAGGTGGTAGCGAGGGTAGGACGGGCGGAACTCCGAGGGGAGGGGAGAAACGCCCTCCTACTAACACGCCATGAATAGCCGAAAGCAAAAACATCTTTAGGTGCTCCCAAAGCAGCGGGGCCGCCTTGAAGAACCTCAGGTGGACCGGAGAGCCCGAACACGGCGCAGCAAAGAACTGTTTTATTGATAAGTTTTTTTTTTTATGGCAACTACAAGAACAGAAACAGGCTCACAAAAAGGCAAAAGACATCAAAACACGCAACACGTGCGGCAATGGCTGCCTTTGTTACCTTCTTTCCGCTACACAGTCACAGACGCATCGGCGGCACCAAAAAAAGGATACATATAAAAGATCTACGACGGGCGTTAAAAGCGCTGTTATTTCCGTCCGTTAAATAGAGCGTTATAAATCCAGTATATAATCCGTAATAATATATCCAGATTAGTTTATGGTATTTATAGTAGTAGGAGTATCCGTTATATGGGACGACAACTAGTCCAGTATCAAAATCTCAGTTAATTTGGCTGCAATGACAGAGCTGCGGTAAACACGCGTCCGTTTGGTAAGGCGGCCAAAACGGCATTGAGGAAGAGTAATGGCTACGGGGTGACTGGGGTCACTGGTTGAGAACATTTCTCTTTTAGGGGTGCTAAAATAGGTTGTTGGGGCATTCCACTTCTCCGAAGGGAAATGCATATATTCAGTCAACATTGGTGTAAAGGGAAAATAGTCAGTGTAATGATTTGACCATTTTTCATATTTCATCCACATACGGATTCGAAAAGCAACAATTTGGGTACTATTTTGGATTTGGATATTTGCAAAGGGAAATCACCTTTATATATTTTATATTGTAATCCTATACCTCAACATAGTTTTGGATACTTTTATTTTGTTTTCTAGCTGGGGGGGGTTGTATGGTTTGGAAATTATGAACAAATACGAAAATTGGTTGGCCATTGGACGCCATCTTGATTAAAGAATGCCACCAGGGGATTTTCGGTGACTTTTTATTAGTGATTTTCTACAATAAGGACTGGACTATCCTGAAAAAACAGCTTTGTTACTAAAAATGCAAGGTTTAAAAATAATTATATTGCCTTAGTTTTGTAACTTGATTAACAAAACAATGTATGAGGTGGAATGGCATTGTTCGTGGAGGCGTCACCAACTCAGGAGTCGTCTTTTAATTTTATTATCATGTACATGGATGAAAACTAAACGCGTAACTTACCGCTCTATTCCTGAGCCAGACACTTCAAAAAATTACATTGCGGTACCCGGATCCGCAGTGTCGTCTGCCGTGGCGAATGTAAATGGGTCAAAAGGTCACATGAGGTCATCAGGTCAATGAGGTCATAACATTTGTAACCTACCCCAAACCCCCTTTCCACCAAAGTTAATCATCGTAGGCCTTAAGGAAATCATACGGCTATGACAATATATTAAGGGTTAACCCATTTGACCACACAGACACACAAAGTACACACACACACACACAAACATAAGACCAGAGTAACCCAATGTGCCTTCTGCACTTCTTGCAGACAAACACAAAAATGGGTTCCGCTTTATTTGAAAATGTTGACTTAAGACCACATTTGGCCAATATTGAAACTGCATCATCTTTATTTCACTATTGTCGCTGAGTATTGTCACTCACATTTTACAATTTACTGGGACTAACCTGGACAGCTAACAGACATGAGGGTCATGTTCAACTCCTTGAGCGGCATCTACCAATCTTGGTTTTACGTTGTGGTTGGATGCCCTGAGTAGCTTCGGCCCATAACAGCCCTGAGTCAGCGCAGTCCTGTATTGCTGTGTATAAGAAAACACAAAACAAAAAAGATGTTACTGTGTGCTTAGTAGAGAACTAAACTCACCGTCACAGGGGCGCTCCAGAAAATGTTTATCATTAACAAGAATATAATGTACATATCAATACTGGGTGGGCAAACCTGACTAGTCGAGGTGATCTTTCAACCTCCTAGTTGAAATGTGGGCCACAGTTACAAAATTTCAGATGTGCAAATTATGGTCCAACATCAAAAGGCCTTTTGGTTACTCCAAATTAAAAAAAAATCCATTCCTCCTCCGTGCTAGTGACGTCAGCACAAGTTTGATGATCACACAAGTAAACCGCACATGCTGGCTTAAAGCACCAGTGTTTGTACCATGTGCGACACCAAAAGACGGCATTTCAAACCTGAAATTCTGTTATCAGTAGAAAGCTGTATTTTTTTTTTTATTCATCTGTAAAAAACATGATGGCTGAACTCTTTCTTGTTATTGTGCTACAAGCATAAATATGTTTGTTTAGGGAAGTATTTGTACAATAACTTACAGGTTACAGGCCTATAACTACGGCTATTCAGGCTATAAAACTTACCAGCCTACAGGCTATAACTTACAGGCTTTCAGGGCATAACTTCAGGCCGAAAGGCTATAACTTACAGGCTACAGGCTATAACTTACATGCCTACAGGCTATAACTTACAGGCTTCAGGCTATAACTTACAGGCCTACAGGCTATAACTTACAGGCTACAGGCTATAATTTACAGACTATAACTTAACGCTTAAAGGCTAAACTTACAGGCTTTCAGGCCTATAACGTACAGGGCTTTCCGGCTATAACTTACAGGCTTACAGGCTATAACTTACAGGCTTAGGCTACTAACTACAGGCTTACAGGCTACTAAACTTAAGGCCTTAGGCTATACTTACAGGCTTACAGGCTATAACTTACAGGCTTTAGGCTATAACTTACAGGCTTACAGGCTATAACTTACAGGCTCTACAGGCTATAACTTACATGCTTACAGGCTTATTTACAGACTATTAACGTACACGCTTACAGGCTAGAACTTACAGGCTTTCAGGCTATAACTTACCCCAGGCTTTCAGGCATAACTTACAGGCTGTACAGGACTATAACTTACAGGCTTTAGGCTATTAATTACAGGCTTACCAGGCATCCATTACCCCCTACTTACAGGCCTCGCTCACGGCTCCCCATAACACTGACAGGCTTACAGGCTATAACTTACAGGCTTAGGCTACTAACTTCAGGCTTACAGGCTATAAACTTACAGGCCTACGGCCTATACTTACAGGCTTAAGGGCTATAATTTTCAGCTATAACTTACAGCTTTAAAGGCTATCACTTACAGGCTTAACAGGCTATAATTACAGGCGAAACTTACAGCTATAACTTACAGGCGTACAGGCGATAACTGACAGGCTTAAACTACAGGCTATAATTACAGGCGGACAGGCTATAACTCTTACAGGCTTACAGGCTATAACTTACAGGCTTAGGCTATAACTTACAGGCTTTAGGCTATAACTTACAGGCTCTTACAGGCTATAACTCAGGCTACAGGCTTATACTTACAGGCTTACAGGCTATAACTTACAGGCTTTAGGCTATTATCAAATTACGGCTTGGCTATAACTTACAGGCTTACCAGGCTATAACTTACAGGCTTTACAGGCTATAACTTACATGCTTACAGGCTATAACCTTACAGGCTTAGGCTATAACTACAGGCGATAACTTAGGCTTACAGGTACTAATTACAGGCTATATATAACTTACAGGCTATTGTACTAAATGCTGCTATGTTTAAAAGGTATATCAGACTTTCAAATAAAATTTTGAATTAAAGGTGCATTGTTCGTGATTCCAGCACCTTCTGTTTTACTCATGGTCACTATAGAGATCCTTCAGAAAAACGTATTCACAAAATTAATTGAGTTGATTACGATCTTGCCGGTTTTGCATTAGGAGCAACTGCTTGTTCCCACGGTCCCATTAGGCCACTGCGCTGTAAATTGTCCGTTTACGGACAGAATAATACAAAATTGCCTAATTCTTACAGATGCGACGAATGTGAGAAGTAAAGTAAGATTAGGTTACACATGGGTACTAAGGCTAACGGTCCATATGATACAAAATGCTAAATTATTTTGAGGTAAAGTAGGGAGGACGAGGCTGTGGATCACGAAATATGCCCCTTTCTTTAAGGTATATAGGTGATGGTTTTTCCTACGAAATAAAGACAATATGATGTTGAATCTGGCGACGGACCTTTAAATAAACTAAGGCATGGAATTTTAGAAAGATTGATTTGCTAAAATAATGCCTACTATCACATTCTTATTTTTGTTGCTTAAGTCAGGAAATGATTTGTCATATGGTCACTTGACGCCACAGGTTTTGATTTAAATGTCTGAATCACATAGGAGTATATTCCCTTTTTTTCAATAACAGTAACAGTATTTGGACTGTCCGTATATTTTTAACAGAAGAAAGGCAATTGCAGTATATAGCTTAATGTATTGTAGTTGTTTTTGCTAACAGGTTCACTAGATTCCACAGAACATATGTGGCATAATCAACAAAGGGTATTATACTAAATGTCTGAAACACACAATACACACAAACGCAAACACACACAACGCCGCATCACACACGAAATCATGCTGACATTTCGGCCTCACCTAATAAAAAATTGTTTTCTTGAATTGTAGGAGTAGGGTGTGAGGTAGTGGTTCAGTATGCAGCCTACCAGGATTATGGGTTACGCATTAGTACAGTACCATGATTTTTCCAAAAAGATTTGAAATAAGTCTACTTTTTGTCTGAATTATTTTCTTTTGCACCTTTTCTGGTTAACCAAACTGTGAATTTAAAATTCCTTTCATACTATTTTGACTCCCATAATACCAATCCTACCTCTAGCCATAGTTGCTTGGGCTATACTTTTGTTTCCTGTTCGGGCCTCTATTCTGACTGCTTCCAACCTGGGAAGAGGAGATAAAATCAATCAATCCATAATTCAATCAATCAATCAATCAAACAATCAACAGCTCTTATATAGAAATCCAGAAATTAGGAGAGTTATAACTAAAAAAAATCCTAAAATTTAATGATGAAAAATAGTGGATTTTGGTCACACAATAAAAACTTGTTGAAACAAGTACCACTATTTTGTTATAAGTTCACCCACGATCTTGGTCATAATTATTTGGGACATTTGCCCTCAATTTTGCCATGTGAAGAAAATTTAAGATTTTTTTAAGGAAAACATTGTTTTATTCACCTGTTTCTTTCTCTCTTCAAACTCCCTCCCACCTCACCGATCAACAATGTTGGGATATATATGAAGGACACCTGGATTGAATTGTGCCTACCAAAGACCAAAATTGATCCAAGGAAGCAAGGAGTCCATTTAATGATGCATAGTGTCCCAACAATTATGCACAAGATTGAAGATCACAGCGTAGGTTTGGCACCCACAAGTCATTGACCAAATGAAAGTCTAGAGGTTTAAGGCCCATCTAGAGAAAAATCGTGCACTCTGTGATAGAAGTAAAGCGTTTGATCCACGCTGAATAGGGAGCATAAGCAATTATTTCAAAATGGGACCCCCAGCTGGATTTGACCTATGGAGGCTGTGGTGGCATTTTTCCAAAAATGGCTTATCACACACATTTTCAATGTCTCAAACAGGGTTTTTTGAACGAAGGCCTATAGATTAAAAATCACTGCTCTCCTCATCTGAACCATTAGCTCAATTGGTTAGAGCATCGGACTAGTAAAAAAGAAGCGCCCTAGGTTCAAATCCTGGCTGGTCAGTGAATTTTTCACCTCTGACTGTCATTTATGGTCGTGTGAGTTTGTGTGTTGACCTGAATTAAAAAAATTCTTCATAGTCTCATATCTTGGTTAATAACAATGTGGTCTATATCCATAGACCCACAAAATCAATCCAGTATGATTATGTTGAATAAAGATATATGAGTGTAAATTGACAGCCATATTGGAATACAATGACTGCACACGATATTATAGAGTAATATCATATTTGAATTCTTTGACCTTTAGAACATAGGAATACATAAAAATCATGTTCATATCATTTTGTGCAAAGCTATAACAAAAGTATCAGTTTTAGTGTACATTGACCACATATTGGAAAACAAAATGACTGAAACGAGATAGTGTCATATTTAGATTCCTAGACCCTGAAAACAGGTATAGACACATAAATGAAGCTCCTGACAGTATTATTATCCGAGATATGAGACATTGAAAATGAGAATGGCAGCCATTTTGAAAAATTGCCACTGGAGCCGCCACAGGTCAAAATCCAGCTTGGGTCCCGTTCTGAAATATTCCAGTATAGTGTGTGCGCCAAGTGTTATATTTCTATCACAAAGTGCACAATTTTTTGCTAATCCTTTGTTATTCTGCCCTTCCTCAACCCACCATTATTGGGGTTAAGTAAAGTGACATGGCAACTGACAACATAACACTGTCCATCATTGTTTATGGGGTGGAGCACAAATTACTCCTAAAACCCTCAAAAGTTAAGCCATGTAAAATCATCTCCTCGTATTGAAGAACCAACTTAATACATGATCATGGACCTCCATATGGCGCTTACAAAGATCTGGCATTGCAAATTGCTGAGTCGGGCCTTCTCCAAGATAGCTCTTGCATTTGGGCAGATTGCCTAACTTTCTTCAATCTTGATGCGAGTAACCACAGCGGTACAGAGCGCACACACCTTCTTTTCAGCTGAAATATACAAAAGTGATGTTAGAATGCATAGACCCTATTGAAGGCATTTTGTAATTTAAGCAAGTAAAAACATTTAAGCGGCACTTGCAACATTTTACGCAAATCTGGAATTCTTCAGGTGGAAGAATAGAGATAGATTTTACACATCAAATAAACAAAGGCCCAAATAGAGAGGCACCCAGGGAATTTTTAGCTAACTTTTAGCGTATGCCATCAACTAAGGCAACAAATGCGTCTATTACATGAATATCATAGACTCGTACTCAGCATGTGAAAACCACAAGGTCAAGCAGACTGGTCAACAGGTACATCTACTCAAACACTTATTTTTATAATCATCTAACTGAAGCCTGATGAGTCCTTTCCAATGTTGACTGAAACATAATGCATTTCCCTTCTGAAGAAGTGGAATGCCCCAAAATCCTATTTTAGCGACCCCTAAAAAGAAGAATGGTCTCAACCCGTGACCCCAGGTCCCCTGTTAGACCATCCCTCTTCCTCAATTCCTTTTTGGCTCAAAGCCCACACGGACGCATGCACCTATCATAGTTGTGGGCGGGCCCTGGAAGCGGGAAAGTCACATTGGAGGAATCAGCTTCCAGTTAGTGATTTATAGCAAATACTGATGTTTTTGAAATAAATCATTACCTGACTGAATTTCCTTTACACAATTATGACTAACCAATGCATTCCCCAACCCCCGTTGAACTGAATATTTTTCAATCAACCCCAGACTAGCACCTCATCGAGGTGGAACTGAATTTCAGAGAGCAGCCATAGGAATGCAGTCAAAGTTAGACAAAAAACGCCAGAGCCCCAAAACACATTGTGGAATCTCGATTCCGAAAAGTCAGGAACCAATAAGTCCCTAGATAGTGGAGTACACATGGGTGATAAGAGACCTTCACTTTATAATGTGATTAAAAGAACCTGGCACAAAGTTTTTTGGAGGTATACCAGAGCCCGCATCCCGCAATAAAACCCCAGCCTAAGGACTGGCGAGTGGAATGAGCTCCGACAGAGACTGGAGTGCTACGTATTCCCTGGACAAAGTGCCCGAAGCACCCCGCTGCAAAGGCGGAGAACAAGGCCTCACAGCCTGGCGAACAACTGAGGATCCGGAGGGAACCATAGAAGCGCAGAGGTCGGACCCGCGTCAAGACGCGGGGCAAAGAACCCTACCCCAAAAAATGGAGGAGCGGTCCAACCCCCTAGAGAGGGGGTCCGATCAGAGGCACCACAGAAGACCCCCCCCCTCGAGAGAGAGCCCGGGGGAGATAAAGGTTGAGAGACTGAATGAAGGCCCCAGCCCCGTGGAGGGCTGAGAGAAAGTCCGACCCTGACCCGGAGGAAGAAACTACAAGGAGAAGGAAATCTCCGAGCTAATCCAGTCGGGAAAGGGACCCGCAGAGTATAAAGGCGAGGCTAGAGCGTACCGCACCCAAGGACGATTGGGGCTTCTCCAAGAAACTCGCCGATATAACTCAGACCCCAAGAGGAACTAGCTTTCCGAGTCGAAAAAAAACAGACGCTTGCAGGAGGCGTCCATGGACGAACCACGTCACCCGCAGGACGAACGAAACTATAGCTGTGGTAAGGGCTGCGCTAGTTTTGACCGATAAATCCAAGACAAGCCGATGATCGTAGGAAACAGCCAACAAAGCCTCAATAACTCGCAAAGTCCCACTCAGACTGTCACAGTCATTAGGTGGCGGGACGATTCAGGCCTCGACACGGATGTAGACAGAACCACCGAGGAAAGAACGTGGCAGACCTCTGCAATCCGTGACCGCGCAAGCCAGAACCCGGCAACCGAAGAGCAGTCAAAGGCTAGATTAAGGATAATAGCACCATCCCCAGATCGGGCCACATCAAAACCTTGGCCCGAAATGTATGACAATGTGTAAACCACCGCGAAGTCTACCAGAGGGGAGACCCAGCAAGTTAGCTCCGCAGGAACACAAGTCGAGCCTCGAGAGGCGACTCGAGCCGAGAGCGCACTAATGCTCGGGAAAGCCCGAGCCGAAGTCGTAACCAGTGGCGACTGCAAGCAAGAGAGCAAGGTGAAACAAAGTCCGTAGAAGAGCGCATGATCTCAAACCTTAGGAACTTCTTGGCCGAACGACGAATCGGTATTGAGGAGGCAAACAAGTAGCTGCGTAGCCGAACTTCCCACGGCTACGGCATAAGGTGCCACACCGAGAAGAGGTCCCGCGGCAAGAATGCGCTTCGACCAACAATACTCCCGAGGATAAAAATTGAAGAGAGCCACCAGAGATGTGCTACCCGAACGGGCGATATCCCGATTAAGGATCACAAAAGCCTCGAGAAAAGGAGTAACCAACTCTTCACCCAAACTCGAGACGTCATACATGGAAGAATGACTCACAGCGTGGGTTTACGCCCCAGAGACACTCCCACACCGGAGCGAGAAGCTCCCAACCGACTTTAAGTTCAGGTCACTTGGACCGACTAGGATAGAGGAGATAAATCCCCATCGAAGTGGGGCAGACCACCCTGTCAAGGGCTCCCATTTCGTAAAGACAGGAACAGCAACCGAACGTGCCCCCGGACCCCGAGGGTACTAAAGGAAAGCACATGATCCAGTCGCAAGGCACTGCGGGAAGACAAGACCAATTCAACTGCCAAGAACAACTTAGAAAGCCACCTGTGAAGACGAGTTCTGAGAACCCACAAACTATGGAAATAACCCCCGTCGCGGGGATTCCCACTAGTCAGCACAGTTGAGACAGAGAGGCGTGGCAAGAAACCGCAGTTAAGAGTCGAACAACGTGAGCCGTGAAACCCGCTGAGGGGATGGGGAACCCCCCTAGACAGACCGCGAACGAATCGGGAGCACACCCTTCGTTAGGCCCTACGACCCCAACGTGCTAGGGGACCACTTACTAGGCCCCAACGCTATTCCGGAACAAGGTCCGACTCTAAGCCCGTACGACAGCCCCAAAGAGGGGCATCGTCGGGCCATACCCCCAAACGCCGTTCCATTTCCCACCCCCGCAGGGGAGACAGCGGACCATGGTAGTCCACTGGGACCAAAGGAATGTGCGAGAACTTTTCACGCCACCCCTAGAACTCCCGAACAGCGGGAGAGGATCCACTGTCAAGAAACCGACCCAACAGTAGGCGTAGTCCCAGCGAAGTCCGAAGACCTCAAGTGTATGAGTTTAGCCTGGGGAGCACGGGTATGTTAGGCAACAGAAGCCAAACCACCAGCGCTCAGGACGAACAGAGCCCATAGGGGGCGAGGGCATCCACCTGGTTGGAGCCAAGCCCCAATGAGGTAACCCGAGCATTAGCGTCAAGACTGAATAACCGAAGCCCGAGACCGGCAAGATCAGGCTATAAGGCCCTGATGTCACCATCCGCATGTAGGCCTAGTCTCGACGCCCGGCACAAAGTGAGGACGAGGGGCAAGGAACGAACAGACCAGGTCGGCAATGATCAGGTTCCCCATACTGGGATGTAAGCCAATGGAGAAGACATAGAGCCCCTACCCCAGGCCTGAGCCGGCGCTCAGTGTAATCCCCCTGGGGGGCCACACTCTATACCAGCATAGGCATAGGCCTGCATAAACCACCGCAAGGGCCCGGTAATACACCACGCAGCAGGGCATCAGCCCTAGCCCAGGTCCCCGCACAATGGCCAGCAAGCTCGTGGTGAAGACCAGGGCCATCTACCCCGAATGGAGATGAATGGGTCTAAAGTCCATACAAAGCTAGACGTAAAGCCCCAAGGCTAGGCCAAGGCGAATGTCAAAGGACCGCCAGGGCTATAGGCAACGACCTCGCCAAGGAATCAGGGCTAAAGACCCAACGACCAGCATCACCCAGGCTAGAAACACTGTCTAGACCCCAAGGGGGAACAGATACTAACGCCAGACGGCAACTGTCCCACTAGGCCCCACTCGGAAGCGGCGCTAGGCCCCTCTGATCCCCAGGAGGAACGCCGCGAAGCTGCATCATGCCAGAGTCCAAGCTCCACGAGGGAGACAGCGGACCAGCTAGCGAACAGCGGGAACCTGTGAGATTAACCCTGCGAGGCTAGCATGCTAGCCAAGCGGGGTGTCCGTACCGGCTGGAACCTAAGCAAGGAACTAGCGCGGACGAACCGCACCAGCTACCTCCGCACGCGTACCACTCCCGGCGTGGAGCGGGGGCCACCTGGCGAAGCGCCACGCCCCACCTAGCCCCTCGAAGGCCTGGTGAAGCGCGCACACGGCCGATTGACAACCCAGACTCGCTGTGGCTAGCAGGCTAGCCATGCGGGAGCATGAGCAATAATCTACACCGCGGCCCCCCATAGCGGGGCGCCGAGGAATCCACTGCAGGGCTGGACGAATCACGCCCCGAGACCGGTACCACGGCAGCGCGGTCGCCGAGTCCGAGACTCCTAAACCACGGCGCCGGTGTCGGTACTATCGATGGAACTCGTCCGAGAAAACCCGGACATCACCATAGCCAACACGGACGGACTGCAGCCGCCAATCCCACATGGAAAGGGCAGAGCCGACCACGCTAGCCTGCACAGATAAAGCAACGAGCTAAAACAGGCGAGCCAGCGGCCGCAGCGTTACTAGTCAGGTCAAGGCCCCCCCGAAGGAGCGGCCGACTAGCACGCGAGGAGCAACCGAGGCTGCATATACCTCAGGAGTCTGCAGCCGCCAAATCCCCAAGGGAAAAGGCCGAGCAGACCGCGCTAGCCTTCACCGGAGCAGCCCCTAAAGCTACACCAGGCGAGCCAGCGGCAGATGATACGCCAAGGAGATGGCCCGAAGCCATCCCCTCAACACTTCGCGAAGCAGCCGAAGCAGCCGAAGCTACAACATCTTTAGGTGCTCTCAAAGCACGCAGGGGACGACTTGGAAGAACTCCGGACCGGAGCCCGGGAGCACGAAACACCACCCCCCCCTGTTCCTTAGCCGAAACATAAACAGGGAATGTGTTCACTGGCCGAACCATGAAAACAGAAAGGCCACCGCAAAAGTAACAAGCACAAAACGGAGCGACAGCGGAAGCAAGAGCCCGTAAAGAACGCACGGAAAAAGAGGGTCGCGGAGCGGCAAGCGCAAAGACGCTGACTGAAAAAGTGGGTGAAGCGAGCCAGATGGGCGCGCGGGCCGGCACGGAAAACGAGATGAAAAAAAAAGGCGAGCCGCGGGTAGACCCGGCCGCCAACGCGGGACCAAAAGATACCGTCGCGGTAAAAAAGTCACACACGGTAAAGAATTTCCCAAAGTCAGTTTCCACATATTTTATTAAAATACAACAAGAAAAAGAATCAAAAAAATTAAGAAACACTCACCCAAAAAAGAACTTTTATGATAGTATGCAACGACAAGGAAACAAAACAGGCCACAGAAAGCAAAGGCAATCACCAAAACACGCAACACGTGCGGAAATGGCCTGCCTTTGTTACATTCTTTTCCCGCTACACAGATCACATGACCGCACATCGGCGGCAAAAAAAGCGATAGGGATTTACAAATAATAAAAGCTCTACGACGGGTGTAAAAGTCCTGTTTATTCCGTCCAATAGAGCGTTATAAATCAGATATTAATAACTAAATATATCCAGATAGTTAGGTTATAGTAGTCAGTATTCCGGTATGAGACGACAACTAGTCCTGTATCAAAAATCTCAGTTAATTTTCGCTGCTAATGACAGAGCTGCGTTTGGTAAGGCGGCCAAAACGGATTGAGGAAGAGTAATGCTAACAGGGTGTGACCTGGGGTCACTGTTGAGACCATTTCTCTTAGGGGTGCCTTGCTATAATTAGGTATTTGGGGCATTCCACTTCTCAGAAGGGATTCAAGTTTCAGTCAAACACGGTTGTAAAGGAAAAATCGGGTTCAGTTGTAAGATTCTATAAAATCCAACTAGCGATGTGTTTTTTGGTTACACACATTTCCGACCATCGTAGTTGAATTTAGTTGAATAATAAAGTCTTCGGTTTAACTTGAGCGCGCGATTTGGGCTTAACACCTTCCCGCACTTTGGGCTACTTCCGTGCTGCAAGCCTCACCGCGCATTTGTTTCATTTTGGTTTTCCTGGCGACAGTTAAGCCTTAAAAACACTATAAGTGCTTTTGCTAAATCAAACAATCGAAAAAAAAATCATCAAAAATTCAGATTTTTGCATGTATGTAACAAGTACAGTATGCTAACATACCCTGCAATGATAAGACAAGAAGCAACCTAATCAGGACAGAATCGGAAATTTTAGTCATTAATGTCCGTTCGGACACTTACTACAACACGAATTGAATGGGGAATCGTATTTTGGGAACACTGCCGTTTTCTCCTTTTCTGTCAATTCGTCAGTTGGAAAAGGTTACTTATGAGAATTTCGACAGACTCTCCTCCTTCAACTTTGAAAGCTATCCTTCCTGCAAATTTCAAATATTTTTAAATCACTGATAGTGTCTTTAAGTGTATCTGTAATTGGGAAGTGCTACCTATAACTAAATGCCCCTGTAACAATTCATGGAGCCGCTCCTTATTTCTATTGCAGTGTTGTATACTCACATTTTCTCGAAATCCATTTGCACTATTGGCACGTGACGCATACTTAACGAATCTCCCTATCCTGCGTAAGCCAACAACTTCACGTGATTTTGTATTCATTTCTAGTCAAAATCCAAAGGATAAAATGCTTCGCTCAGAACTAATCCGTATGTACTAGTAAAAGTTACCGCTACTCATAGTCTCATTTAGATATTTAACCGATATTTGTATCGACATCGTAGCGGGGCCGTTTTGGCCAAAACGGCGAAAAATCGGATCGCCAAATGGTCAGAGGCTGGGGCCGGTATGTGGTGGGGGGTCTCAGCCGATGTACTAAATGAAGGAATAGATGAAGTATCATGGTATTTTTTTCCAATTTTAGTAAAACATTACAAGAATTGCTCAAAAAGGTTTAACCTTTTCAAATTACTCATCCGACATAAGCAATGTGACTGTACGATTTGTTGATTATAATCAATGGTGCCAATTACCCCAGGTTAAAAAATTTTAACATCGGTGCGATCTTCAATATATGGGCCAAATCGTTAGATCGGATCGGTGGATCGTCCGATACTACAAAAAAATATCGGCCATGCGGACGGCAGAGGAAAACCCTGGATCGGTTAATCTCTAGTCTCATTACAGGTCCCTCTGTAGGAATACTGGCCTCACCACTCTTG
>JAMKCH010068644.1:0-120948 GCA_023653785.1 Ophioderma brevispina
GTATCTCGCCATGGGTATTACCCTAGCTTGTAGAAAAAAAAAAAAAAAAAACCCCCCAAGGATATGGAGCTCAGATTCACAGACTTGTCATATTAGCAGGCAAAGGATTGTGAAATAAAACACCACTGGTATTACCCCAGGTAGTTGGGATATGGAACTCAAGATTATTTAATCATCAGATTAGCAGGTGAAGGATTAAGGGAAGTAGATTGCTAACAGCAAATTTGTGTAGGTAGCTCTAAAAGGATAGCAAAGAGACCTTTTGTCACATATGGAAAGGTAAGGTAAGGACTAATTTGCTCTTGCTAAATGTCCACTGTTATAATGTTATTTCAGTTTTACCCTCTGATTTTTTATTTTAAACGCACAATTCTACATAGTTACTATTCATATAATTTTGTTAAATTAAAAAAAAAACACATTGAAAATTTTGAATTCCTTAAAAGCTGTGCGACGCAATTTGCCTAGTCCAATCACATCCAGTTCAGTCACCCAGAACTAAATAAAAACATCAGTGGCTTAAAACAATTTTTAAAAGAAAGAAGAGCAAATTAAAGAGAGGAAGAGAAGAACAAATTTAATAGCATTTGCAGTTCTTGTCTTTCGCACTCATTATATTCAAAAGAATATAGGGTGGGGCAACTGCATAAAAACATAACATTTATGACACATACACACTTACACTCACAACCGGTCCTGTCAGTTATGGCGGCGGCCCACAAAGAACTTACCTTTCTCAATCTGTTTTCACAGGTTTATGTAGATGCAGCTACAAAGATTCTTGAAGAAAGTGGTCTCCAATTCAGACAGGCTAAAGAGATGGATACGGCAGCAAGAAAGCGTGGCATCACTGAAATCGACTAGAATGGAAGGAGGAGTTATGGCAGTGCTCGACCTATTGGACTGCAGATTCCCTTTTAATTGAAATAGTTTATTTTATCATATCCCTCAAATGCTCATTTTAGCACGTTGCCAATTTATACTTATGTATTATGAATTAAATCTGTATTATCAAGTTGGTCAAGTACGATATGTTATGCTGGATAAATACATTGAACATGAACATTATGGAATAGTAACTTTTGCAGATTTGAGTTTGGAATTTTATAAAAAGTTCCACAATGTTGCATAAGTTGAGTGCAAGTCTTGGCTTGTGCGGACAACAGTACAATAATTCCAGGAATAATATGCATGAACTTGTAAGAAATGAGGCAATCACAGATGGGTAACACAGGGTCTGCAATCACTTATGCATCAGTAACTTAAATAACAAAGTTCCATTTGAGGCTTTAAGTGAGTGCAGATCCTGAAAAAGCCAGATATTTGCCCAGATATCTGCTACTCACTCTGTGCATTCATAGAACTTTTCATGATGACACAGAGTGAAGCAGATTATCTGGCTAAATTACCCAAGTTTTTTCACAGATCTGTGGTTACACAATGCAATTGCCTAAGATCTGCATAGTTATAATATTCCTGGAATCGTTAGATTTCACAGCCATGCTATGTAATAGGCACTTCAAAATTAAAATTATTTTAGCAAATGTGAAATTTTTTAAAGAAGCTGATTGCCAACTGATTTTGGTAGGTAAAGGTGTAAACATTTACCAAAAAAAAGTGAGTTATTGTAGGGGTGGGGAAATTGTTTTTCTGAGTCAAAGGTCAATATACAGGGGTCAAATTTGAAATTGATCCAATCATGTTGAAAAGTATACCAAGTAATACGTTAATCATAAGGATCCAAAAAGGTATAGTTGTACTATCTGCGCCGAAACGGTTTTGGAGTTATAGGCTAAAAACAGGAAAAATCCATAAAAAGTTGCATTTTCAGTTGAACAGGGTCAAATTTTAAAATTACTCCGATTTGGATAAAAAAAGAGTGGGAAATTATTGATTGGAGCGCATAGGTATTAAAATAAGGAATAGTTTTGACTGTTTAAATGCTTAGTTCCCAATGTAGGGGTACCAAGGTCAACATCCATGCATTCAATGGGGCTTGACCTTGTTCCCCCCCCCCTAATTCGGTAAGTAAGCATTTAAGACACTCAAAAACTATTCATTATTTTTATCTATGAGCTTCATCAATAATTCCACCATTTTTCCAAATCGGAGTAATTTAAAATTTGACCCCTGTACAAAATGAAACTTACCCTTTTATTGGATTTTGCTGTTTTTAGCCTATAACTCCAAAACTTTCGCCCGCAGGAAGTACAAACTATTACCTTGGGCAATCCTATTGTTAACTATAATTGGTATTACTTTTCAACATGATTGGATTCATTTCAAAATTTGACCACTGTGCATTGACCTTTGACTCCAGAAAAAACAATTTCCCACCCCTACGATAACTCTTTTTTTTGGTAAATGGTTTGACAACCATACATCCCCAAAAATCAGTTGAAATCCAGTTCTTGAAATTTTTTTCACAAGAATGAAACGTACTTAGAGATACTATAAAGTGAGTTGCAGATTGTATTTACACACATGTGGAATGTCACAGATCTGCGCTTACTAGCTTAATGCATTTGGGAAATTTTGTTAACACTACCAGACTTTATAAAGTGAGTACAAGATTTGTGGTCTTTCACTTACGGGCCTTGCCACCAATCTGCACTTGCTTATCACCCTGGATTTGTTTAGTAAATTCCTTATGCAATAAATTGAGTGGAGATTTGTGGGCACAAAGTTGCGTATTGGCACAGACCTGCACTCGCTTTATGCATCCTGAATTTGTTAAAATTGATGTATGTAAAGAGAGTGGCGATCTTTGACTACCATGGGTACCCCTGTTCATCTTCTAAAACTCACCGATTGATAATGGACTGTACATCATTGATAATGAGTTTGAAAAACTCACAATTGTAATTTAGTGCTTGAAAATATTTATTGTATTATATTTATATAGAATTTTGATTCTAAATCAAATTTCATTTATTTAGGGGATTGGAAGGCTTTTGATTTTGTTATATTTAGTAACTGATGAATACACTACCTTTTTTGCTTTTGGGTGATATTTGATCATCCAATCACATCAATCGTATCTAATTTGAGGCAATCATTGCCCATCTGGAGATTCAGAATTTTGTTACAATTTGGTCTGCGAGGGGAAGGTCATCAATTTTCCTCGCCGCCCGGCAATGTACAAGAGAAAAATATTTGTACATTAAATTATTGACTTGACTGCAGATTCAAAACTGTACCAGTAATGGTTCTATAATGACATTACTTCTTTGAACTTGAAAATACAGCTCTTATTAAAAGTTATTTTTTAAAAAAATCCAAAATGTATAAACTTTACTTAAACACCGTTGTAGCCACACCAAACCAACAAAGCAATGGTTAGGCCGTCCGATGCAATCGGAAGGACTTATGTCAGCATGGTCTGTATGTCAACATTAGCATAAAACCGTTTGGTTGACCTTTTCAACTTAATGTAACTTATTGGTGCAGTGATGGATCATGTTCATAACCTGGTATGCTATACATTAGATTAAGGGATCTTATGTGGGGGTAACAGATGAGGTCAAATTGTCATTCAGGGGTCACTTAGGGTCATTGTATGCTCTCCATTTATCATTGAGCTGCCTATTTTTTAAGCGTGATTTAGAATGAAGGTGAACAAAGCACTATTCTTTACTGTTTCAGCTGTGATTAACTTATAATGATTAATAGTACAAACTTAACTGATTATCGATAAGTTATCATATCAAATTATGAGATTGATTCATAAAAAGTTATGATATAAGTGGTAACTTACATGATAAAGTAATTATAATCAAGACAGACTCTACAAACAATAGTGGATTACCTCTGTGCTGAGACAGGTGACTGATAACTGAATAAAACATGATGCGATTCCCAAACGTAATGGAATATGAAAACAAATCCATAGGTCAACCATTCTTGTAGATGTATTGTGGTTGAGGTCTCTTTGTAATACTTACTGCTGATATTTTGGGGTTATCTTTGAAAGGATTATTTTCAAAAACACATGGCACAAAAAGTATCTTGGAATGTTTTAGATCATGTTTGTGCCAAAGTCAGACCATTTTGAAAATTTCGAAATATACATTTTGTTACCTAGGTTTTGCTCTTTCATTAACACCTCGCTTGTAAAAAACGTACAGAAATGGCTGAGATAGACGCCCGAAAGACGAAAACCCCCCAAACAAACGTTGCAGTTGGATTTTTTCAATGGGCATGCAGTGTACTGGGACACAATCAATCTTGCAAGTGGTTTCATGCTTCAGTCTGAAAACCTATTTGTGTAAAAGCAATACACACGTATATGCGTTGATACCACCAAGGGCGTTCTATCTCAGCCATATTTGCACGCATTTTTACAAGCGGGTGTTAAATGAAAGAGCAGACCTAGGCAACAAAAGGTATTTTCGAAAAACTTTACAAAATGGTCTGGACTTTGGAACAATACTGATCGAAAACATGCCGAGATACTTTTTGTGCAGGTGTATATTTGTCATGAATGATTTTATTGAGACATTTTTGAGAAGAGAAATAAAAAAATAAATGTATTGTCAATATCTGAAATCAAAGTTTGTAATTGATGACTTACAGAATTACCACTTGAAATCATCTCACTACAAACTCATATTGTCCTCAATGAAAAATTGTCCTCATTGTAAATACAGAATTAACATTTAAAATGGGGGAATTAGCGTGTTACACAGAAAAACGTCTTACAGAGTTTGGTTGAAAGTTTGGATGATTATAGGCCGTAAACTTGAGCATTCTTAGAATGAAGCGATTCTCTCTCTCTGTTATGATTGATTGACCAGAAGCTGTGAGTAAAAAATTGGGGTACTGCCCGATTTGCTTACATGGGTTAGTAAGTAGCAGGACAGTACCCAAAAGTAAAAGAAGGTAAGAATAAATAAGATATTATAAATGTCTTTTGCATTGCAACTCAATAGAATTTCAGTTCCAAGAAACCATCAAAGTTCAATACAAATTAAAACTGTCAAAGTTCATCTTTCATGCAAAGCCCAGGCTGTGAAATTTACTCCCCGCCTAAAAAAATCCGAACGATGTTGAAATGGGCCATCAACGGCTCAAACTTGTCTTTCAAATTGAACGCGCCAAGCCAGCGGTAAATCTCTCAAACTTCCACATCATGATTCGTTATCAAGCATTACGGACACAGGTCAATAAGCACACACATTACGCGAACAGCGTCCTGGCATTTATTATATAATTCACCTACATACCTTTTAATACAGTAATTTATATCGTTGGATTTTTTTTAGGCGAGGGAGTATATTTTATGTGAGCTCACTGCTTGTCAACACTTATAAGTTTAAAATGATTAAACGATGAGTGTAAAGAATTCCTAGAGGCTGGGTATTTTTCTGCCTCCAATTGAATTCAACACTTGGGTGGACGGGTAGCAGAATACATGCCTGAAAAGAGTCGGGTAACTGAGAGGAAGGTTTGGAGTGAACTTAAGTAATTTACCCCATGCAGAACAAATGGATGTTACCACCCCATGTTCACACCAACTAACCTTTTTCTTATGTATTGATTTTAAACATTTCACAGCCCCACCAAAGAAATTTTTCATGACCACCACCTGCCCTGTGTGAGTGCCACCCTTAACTGGCTAATCCTGATTGAAACCTAATATCCAGTGTAATTATCCTAACTTGGCCTACTTAGGACCTAATGTGGACTTGGTTATTCAAATGTATTTTTAAAAAAGGATTAATTGTTAAATTTTGGACACAAGAGGACTTTGTAGTGTAAGTAGTCAAACAAATACAACTGATATTTCAAAAACAGAGGGCAGCCCAACACGGACAGAGGGTAAGTGGCAGACCATTGGTAACAAACAAACAGATGTCAACTGGGTGGCCCCGAAGCTGATGACAACACAGGTAATGCCACTCAGTAATGAGTGGAATCATTTTTTGTAATCGAAACACGAGATGTCATTGTAATGAAGTTGATAAAACAGTTGCGTGTTCCATCATAAAACGGTCAATTTTTTACCAGATTTTCTGCACGTGAGGATAAAAGAACTGCTGACAGTTCTTTGAACAACTAATTATTCCTGCTACAAGTGAATCCCCTTACTCATCTGTTGGAAAAGCTATGATCACATTGGGTTCATGGGCTATAAGAGATGTAAACATGGTTTTTGCTCACCCTATCGGAAGTGGAAAATGACATTGGTATTCTGGTATTAAAAAAACACTGTTCAAACAAAGGGTACAGTGAGGAGAAACCTTGTAATGAGCCTCTTCGGCAGGTAGTGTAATATCAGGAGATGCGTATTCATCCTATCGAAGTAGAAAGAAAGGGGCTTATTCATAGTATTCCAATATAAAAAGTACAGTGCAGCAAAAAATTGTGTTAAAAAAAATTAAAAGAGAGGGGGGCGGGAAAAAAAACCAATGACATTACTGCTTCAGTCAGGATGGAGCTACACTTTGGATTCCAGCATTGTACATCCCAGTATTTTGGATGAATTAAAATGATATATGAAATGTTTGTGTGGTACATCTTTTTAATTGCCTACTTAGGCCAATGGTGGCGTCTTGTATGGTTTGATATAGTTTAACAGTACACTACACATTCAGCTTGAGACAAAAAGAGCGTCAGGAGCAACCTCAAGGCTATTGTGCATGATTTTTGGGTCACAACCATGTGGTGGAAGGCCTAGATGTGGTCATGAAGAAGGATGGAGCCTGCTGAATGGACAACATTTCATCAATCCCACTATACAGATAAGCTGATTAGTCAATGGAACTTCACAAAGTGGCACAGTGATAGAACATGGCGAGGTCATGTGCTGTATTACTTTTGACGGGGGTAGTGAATATTAATGAGGCTCATTTGCCATATTTTCAAGAAAGATCTTCATCCACCTTTACAGACTAAAAAAACCGACGAGTCCTATGCCCCCACTGCTAATGTGGATGGTGATAGACCATGATCCGGTTATGTTTTACACTTTGATTTGATGAATATGAATGAGCTGATTTGCATATGTCAAGTAAATCATAATCCATCTACAGACTAATCCAAATAGGTAAAGGGTCCAATGGCCCGATCGCTTATTATTTAGCCTGTCCCAGAAGCCTAGATTTTACCGGAAGTGGTCACCATTTTGGTATCAGAGGAAAGGAAAGCGGCTATTTTTCTCATTTTACCCTGTGAAAATCTAGAGCAAAAGGATGTTTGGTTGGAAGTTAGAGCGAAATGTGCCCCATTGTGGTTCTTCGACACAATATCAATTTACAGAGTACTCTATGGGATTACAAAATCACGTTTTTAGCTCGCGCATCAAAAAACGGATTGAATTATATCGGCGGTGAAACTTGAGAGATGGCGTTTTGGAGTGACAGCCAATCTATAAGATGAAAACTTATATCCTTAAATCGGGCCATCCATAGTATGATGGGCAAAACCCTTCATGAGCTGTTTAGATGTAGGAAATATGAGCTATCTTTTTTTCTGTGTAAAAATAACAAAATGGCAAAATCTATGGCAAGACCTTGGATGAGGCCTACAATTCAAGGTTATGAATTGTAGAGTGGTCTGTTGATTTGTACTGTTACAACACCCTCTAATTTGACCTATATAAGAACAGCATAAACTATGTTAAAGGGGGATGTTCCGATTTAAAGTGACAGATTTTTGAGAAACAACATGAATCTCTTCTCATTGCACTTGATCGGTTGTAAACACCTACCGATAACGTTTCGAAGGTGTATTGGACAAACAAGTATAAAAGAAAACGCAAACTTTGTTTTGGACTTGCCCGCTATCATATACGAGGGGTCTGTGAACAAAACGTAAACTCAAATTTTTGAAATATGAGATGTGGTTACAAAATACGGCCCATTTTTTCTGTACAAATAGTGACCCAAATAAAGACCTACACAAAAATCTGATATAACTTATGGCCAGCGAAAACAGGCACAATTATAACAAGTAGACACTATTTTATAAAATCAGTTTTCTCCAAATGACCAAATTGGAGTTACGTCTTTGTGTCACTGACCTCGATATCTTCTCTATGAAAACCGTACTGGATTTCGTTCATGCACGGAACAGAAAGTTCCTAAATCATCATCTTAGTACAGAAATACAGCGTATTCGGCTTATTACTTCAGGTGTGATCTAATATATTGGTAAGCATTCAAAATATGACAAAAACTGGGTTTGAACAAAAATTGAGGGCATTTCTGGAAATGTCCTCAGTCTCTTTAAGTATATGAAGTTTTCATCTTGATAGAAGGGCCTTATCCCAAAACCTATCTGTAAGTTTTGGGCCAATATTTCAATCCGTTTTGATGTGAGAGCTAAAAAGTGATTTTATAAGCCCCATGAGGACTTTGTAAAATTAATATTGGTGACCAAAAATAACATTTTCACTCATCTTCAAACCAAATATCATTTAGCCATAAGATTCACCAAAAGTTTGACCAATTAAGGTAAAAATTGGAGTTCTGGGGACAGGCTAGTAGCAGATCGGGGGGTAAGAAGAAAAATCTGTTTGTTCACAGTTCACAATCAGATTTTGTAAAAATGCAATGGATGTATCTGGTAGAATATTCCAAATATGTATTTTATTGCATTTATTTCGGCATTTTCATATTTAAATTAAAGGTGCGTGTTCGATTTATTGTATTGAGTTATGTACTTGATATGAGAGCCTGCACTTGACATACACCCAAGCCAAGTACCGTGGGAAACAAACTTGCGGTTTAATGGTAGACGCAATAATGCACTGTTGCAAAGCCCTATCAATACTCTGCTATCTGATGGTTAACCACTAAAACGGCGTTTTTTTGTTTATATCTGGGAATGAATGATTTGAGGGTCAATTTCCCGGACGACAATGAGAAAAGACGACCTTTCATATGATATCAAAATCGATACTACTTCTGGTAAATCAGGGGGGTCCCACAGACGAGCGGCACACGCCACCTTTAACAAATTGCTTGACATAATACAATCCAATAGTAATGATTAGTGTTTGTTTTAACTACACAGCCAAATGCGTACATGTGCGAATCACAGCGTACTCACCCAATGGGTACCACCTATTGTCTGCAAATGTGGGGGGTAATCAGTCCACCTAGGTACACATGCAGTCTTTACGACTTACATTTTGGTAGATTTAATTCTCGGACAATTGCATGCTAACCCATGTACGATTTTAAGCTTTAAGGACTGTAGATTGTTTTGGAACGGCAACAGCCCCATAACCAGTGGCGTAACGGGCCTGCCCTTGGGGGGCAAATTTCCCAGTCTTGGGAAATTTTCCCCTCAGGGGGGTCAAAAGCCATATTTTTTACCGGTCAGAGGGCTAAAAAAAACGGCTGATTTAGCATGATTTTTGCAAATTTTTTCCCTGCCAAAGTCGCCTGTTACGCCACTGCCCCATAACATGTTGTCTACACACCAATATGCCCTTGCCACCAAAAGCTGGTAAACTGTAATTAATAACTGGTTTCATACAAAGCAACAAATAGCAATAATCTAGACAGTGTTGCTTCACAAAGCACAGAAAAGAAATCAACAGCACAAATACTAAGAAATGGTGTTGCACAAGTCCAATCCTTTTCCAGGATTCCAAATCTAACATTTGTTCAGCCTCTAGCAGAATATACTGTTGCAGTGAATTGATGAACAATTTCATTGATACCATATATCTTGATAACATTGATAGTCTTGATGGTCAAGGAATTTGTCTTCTTTAAAGCCATGCTTTATCAATGAAAACAGGACTTTTGGGTCAAAATTCATTTAAAAATGATTCCCCTATTCTAACAGGTGAGATACGCTATTTGTGTATATGATCATATGAAATTGTGGAACATGATCTACAGCAAATATGAGGGTATACTTAATTTAAAGTTACAAGCTGTTTAAGAATTAACACTTTGGTGTATAATGGAGAAAAGACAAAACTTATTTTAAACCCAAATACCACTTTCCAAATTGGAATTGGAAAAGTAAACTGGAATAAGGAGGGTTTGATAAAACAAAATGAAAATGAGCGGCTTTAATATCGACAAAATTTGGTTTGCTTGCAAAACAGGGAGGTAGGTGGGATTCAGATGGAAGAAACCATTATTACAATTAATATTGAAATAATAATTAAGTAGTAATAATTGCAATATTTATTTGTTTTGATCACTATAAAATTGTACCATCCTGATTAATTACTATCAAGTTCAAGTCCATCACATGTTATTTTGTCAGTTCTTATAAGACAATATTTACTTTTGATATGAAGGTAGGCATTATTGTTTGCTGGACACATCGGCAAGTCCAATTTAAACCTATTACATAGATATATTCTCAGTAAAGTTTTGTATGTATCTAAGCTTGCAGCATACATGTATATGAAGTTGTGCAGAGTGGAAGTTTTATACACGTCCAATGTGCCATTAGCAGTTACGGAGCCTACCTATGAACGCTACAAATCTGTAAGAATTAAGTGTTGGTTACTTCTGGATCTAATCATCAAGGTATGTAATGACAACATTATTGATATAGGGGTAGACTAAAAGCATAATGAATTTTAAAGTGCATTTTGGGATGCAAGACCTTTTATTTTGATACACGGTATCCTTGAGACAAAGGGTTTTTCCAATGTTTCTGTTGATTCTGATGGTGCATTTTGATGTTTCTGATCATAGTTCACTTTGTTGTAATTCAAGTGAGTAATGGGAAAAATTCAGAACAATATTTGATCATTGTAATTCGCTGGAGATTTGGATTGTTACCGGTGTGCAAAATTAGGTCAATGAAGTTGTTATAGTAAAAATACATATAAAATGGATTCTTCATGTCTTCTCGGGATCTTATAAGTCATAATTTACACAATATATTTTAAGTAGTACCTGTGGAAACAAACTTGTGGTTTTGATGGTATAAGCAATAATGCATAATTGCAAAGCCATATTCAATACTGTTGTGATGGGTTAATCATTAAAACGGCGTTTTTTGTTTAATATCTTGGGATTGAAATGGATTTGAAGGCTCAATTTCAGGACAACAATGAGTAAAATACGGCCTTTCATCGGATGTTCAAAACTCGATACTTACTTCAGGGTAAATCAGGGAGGTCCCAAAGACGATCGGAACATGCACCTTTAAAGTTGACTCAGAGATTTTTAATTTTTTTGGATGTTTAATGATTTAAAATTAGTGGACTAGAACTAAAGAAAGTCACCTTAATGCTTCAATTCAAAAGTTTGAGATGAATCAGAAATTTCGTTTTGATGCAGTAAGTAAACATTTTGTAGAGTATAACAGTGCCATGGATACTGGTTGTTACATTTATAACAAAAGTTGTTGATTTTATTGAAGGACTTCAATTTGAGCTTAGCTATTTTACACAGTAATGAAAAAGGCATTATGTGTATGCAAAAAAACCATATTTGTTTGAAAATTGAGGGTGCCCTCACTGGAAATCTCTGAATCATCCTTTAAACACAATGATCACTGAGGAAAGCCAGCAAATTAACTGAATTGATAGGTTAGTTCTTGTGTCATCCTCATTCCGAGACTCTTATTGTCATGTGGTTTGGTGTCTTGAGAAGAGACTGAAAAAATAAGTCATAGCAGACAATATTGACTGCTATGAGGGGCATGGTTGAAACTATAGGCCCAAGGTGATCTGAAACCATACTATGCCCCGAGGCCTAAGCCGAGGGGCAGAGAATGGTTTCGAGATCACCGAAGGAGGGCCTATAGTTTAACCATGCTCCGAATATAAAAAGCAGTCATTGTGTGTTTATATACCCGATATATAGATCGTGTCATTGATTGAGTTTTTAAAGATTTTTATCTATGTCAGTTAGCAGGATGCTAACACAGGCCTATTATCATGTTGTAGGCCATGGCATGCATGCATGGATTTTATTTAACAATTTGTGTAACGTAGGGTCAAAACTTGTGAAGAATAACAATCAAACCTTTCTTGTGTTGAGGGGAAAGTGATGTTGGAGTCCAAAACGGATCGCCGTATATAGACTTCTTGCATTTTTTTGTGCTGCAAGATGCGTATAACTTTTCCTTGCCATTTCATTAAAATCATGACTCGATGATGCAGCTCCGAATTCGGCCAGTAGTTTGAAATGGCCTGCAGATGGCCGCCGTCATTGGTTTCAAATTATAATCCTGAATATACAGTGGTTTCAAATTATAATCCTCGAATACAAACCAGAATTGAAATACTGCAAAACCATGCAGCCAGACTCACTCTGGAACAAAGTTAGGGAAAAACATGTCAATGAAATTATTAAAGAAGGTAATTGGATGAATGTAAATGAACTGCTAACTATTTCAAATCTATTCTAATGTACAAGTGTGTCCACAACATGGCCACAGGAATATCTTGTTAGTAAAATCCAAAAATGGTAATACTCATGGCTACAATACACGTTTACACAAGTGCTAATTTCTTGCTATCTACGTATCAAAACAGAATGGGGTAAACGTACATTTTTGAACTCCAGGGCCAGATTGTGGAACAGCCTACCAAACTATGTCAGAAATTCAATAAGCATCTTTAGTTTTAAGGAGAATTAAAAAAATATTTAGGCTATGGGATTTAAATATTTTTGTTTAATGTTCTGTAGGCCTTTAACACACACCTTTAAGGGCATGTATTTACTTTTGGGATTGTCATTTATGATAGGTGCTTATTTTTTTAATCTTGGCTAATTTTAATTCGCCTTCTAGGTAATATGTGTTATGCTTTTGTTGTAATTTTGAGCATTAAGTTAAGGATTTATAGTTCGGAGCTGTTAGTAACTTGGTTTTATTATATCCATATTTTCCTGTATATATGGTATTTTACATTATTTAGTATGTATATATTTGATTCTGTATGTACTTTTAAGAAAGAGGGACCTTATGGAAAGCAGTGCTGGATCAATGATTGAGGTTACACACTATAAGAGTTTTTTTTTAATAAAGTAACATAAAAGATATCTTCACAGTGATTTCCTGCCGTTTGGTATTATCTCTATTAGCTGCATCTCTGATTCCTTTAAGATCTTCATCCACAAGCGCAATGCATGATACTGATGGTCTCATGCTGCGATTCAGCTATTTCACAGTACGAGTAAACAAAATGCGATCGGGGCTGCTTATTTCATCTCTTACACCCGCTTCAATATGTACCCTCAGAATCGGATGAAATTTCGTACGACTTCTTTTAACGCTGGGAAGAGTCCCGGGCATATTTCCAGACTATGCCCGCTCGTCCCAGGGCTAGTTCATTTTTGTTCAATTCTTGAAGCTAGTTGAATTTATGCCCCACGTTTAACCAATCAGATGACAGGGATATTATATGAGTATATAATTCAAAATGAACTTTACTATATACCCAGAAAATAAGTCTAGAAGTGCACAAAGCAAATCAGTGATAGTAGACCATGCAGTTGCACTGAACCACATTTAAAAATACAACAAACGAGTGAGATAACAAAGCAAGATCTATATTAAGGCAAATTTAGACTGGGGGTCCAAGTTATGACCAGATAAGGTGCCTACCCTCTGAGTCATATCTACATGTGAGTAAAAAAAACTACATTCAGAATAAAACATACTTAAAATAGTAAGAATAAGCTTGTGCTCCAATGTTTGCTTTGGTTATAAAGAGGGATAAACAGGCTTTCTAAAACATTTATTTTTTTTTTTTTTTTTTTTTTTAAATCATTAAATCTTTTTGCTGAGAGACTTAAAAATCCTGTTTGGCGATTTTGACCCAAACAAAGATGTTTACACAGAGTACCATGTCCTTCAGCATGGATGTGAGTAAAAACAATTAACACAAATTATGGTTAAACACTAGAGGTGGAAGAATAATTTAAGGATTATACAAATAATATCCCATAGATTACAAAAGAAAATGCTGAGTGAAAAAATGTTCACTTTCCCAAATAAGAAAGTCTAGATAGCTGGTGTAATACTACAGTTTACTTTGTTCAGCAAGATTTTCATGGGTTTTAACCGACAACGAAACTTGGGAGGCAAAGTGAAACCATAGAACGTTTTGTATTCCGCTTGACAAACGATGCGATATTTGAAATTTAGGTTTTAATTCAATTTATTCACAGAAAACTTCAGCTTTTAATATTTCTCGCCAATTATGAACGCTGAGTATACTGATTTGTGCCAAAAATAATTACCCTTATAGATTGTAAAACAAAAATCTATGAGCAGTTTCATATGTTCATGAACTGAAGACATGACATGGAGTGATTTTCAAAATGACCTTTAGAATGACCAATGGTAATTTAATTTGTTTGAAGAAATTTTTCTAATGTTACACCTATAGGAACCATTATTCAAACTGATATGGTTTTTGTCGAGAAGAAATCGATACCATCTGAAATTTGCATGCGTGATTTTCTTTCTTTGCTATAATGTGTTTGGTATACGTCGGTGTCAGACTCTTCGCATTGGTCAGAGCTAAATCGGCCAAGCAGAATTTTTTAGCTCTCTCCGCAAATTGACAAGTTCTGAACCCCAATCCGAAAAGACATCAATAAAAATCTTCTGATAAGCCTGTATCCCTGTAACCACCAAGCAAACATTCAAGCAAAGACAATGTTTAACCTTTGAAGAAAAATTCTTTCTGAATTTATGGTTTTTTTGACTCACACTGTAATGATCTGCTTTCAAGACAATCACAGCACAGCACTCATAAAATGGATGGCTAGGAAAGAGGGTGATTGGCTTCTTGAGGTATGCTTGGCCATGATACATGAAAATGATATAATTTTCACTTATCTTTGCTAAAGTTAACATTTGCTGCTGATTAACAACAAACCTCAGAATAGTTTGATGTTTTTACAGTTTTTCCCCCTGACAGGCCAAAATGAAAGAAGACCATCCTACCGCCCAATAGTAGCAGAGGTGTACTGCGGCAACTGTCCCCACCATTGGCATGAGAGTGTACCAATGCTTTGCCCCTGCACCATGTCGCAGTGTCCTTTAGAAGTACCTTCCAGCACTCCTGGCAAAACCCACAACAGGAAGCCACTTGCTGAAATTCTCTACCAAAGAAGTAGTATATTGATTATCTTTACATCAAGTCAGAGTGCGATAATTTACTTGCCAACTCTTGATTTTACAAGCAGTTGGGAATCAAGTTGCAAGCCTAGTCAATCAGAAAATACCTTGTGGAGATGTTTTTTTTTTTTTTTTTTTTTTTTTTTTTTTTTTTTTTTAATGTTTTATTTTTTCAAATTCTCATCCACCACAAGCTTTAATTGTATTGTTTCTTGAAGACAGCCTGTTCGCCCAATTTCATGTTATGGAAAAAATGTAGCAACAAGATAATCTTGAAAAGAAAAGCTAAATGGTTAATCTTCGCTGGTTGAAAAATTACGTAATACCACCTAAACCGAGGGTGCAAATGCATAATCTTAGTCCTATAATCGTAATTTTAAATCCCAACCCCTAAATGTTGATGGCTTTTCAAATTTAAGAAAAATAACCTTCTCTTGTTAACAATATAATTTTTTTTTTTTTAAAACACACCATTTTGGGGCAGTGAAATGTAATATAGTATTGTTTTCTTCTGTTAAAGGAGCTTGTCCCTAACACAGTTTCATACATTGTCTAAAGGGGGTGCATTTTAAACACGAGGTGGTTGTCCTGATCATGGACAAATTGTCCATATGCTATTTCCCTCCTCATATCACCGAACACATCTCATTGCAAATTTTGAGTGTAAATCGGTCCAGCCGTTTGGGCAAGTTGTTAGGAGTAAAAATTGTATTCAATTCACGCATATAGAATAGTGTGTGTTAATAAATGGTATACTACATCGGAGACATTTCTGTTCATACAGCAAGAGGAGTATTTCCTGAACCTTCAATTTTAAAGCACTATCAGTGATGACTCAAGAGTCAACTTTGGAAATTTGCAGAGGATTAAAAGTGAAGGGGATCAGTCTCTAGAATTCCATACGTTCATTTTTTACAACTGAAAAGTTGCTGAAAAGGAAAAAACATCATTGTTCAAGATATGAATCCCATTCAGTTCTGTTGTATAAGGTGTCCGTACGGAGAGTAAATGCTAAAATATCCGATTATGTCCTTGTTAGGTTGATTTCAGTCCTAGCAGTTGTAGTAAATAGTATTTACTTACTGCAGACATTTTGATGGGGGAGACTACCGTCTTTATCACGCTAGACTAGTGATCCACCAGTCATCAACTATCATTGATAAAGCTGGTAGTCTCCATCGAAACGTCCATCGAAATGTCCGCATTAAATACTATTTACTACTTGGGCAGAAACATAAATCTTTCATCATATTTTATTTCTCTACTTGATATTAGAGCCTGGCACTTCCATACACTTCCCACTAAATATCGTGGGAAACAAACTTGCGGTTTTGTTAGTATAAGCAATAATGCCTATTGCAAGGCCCTATTCATGTGCTAATATTGATGGTTAAACATTAAAACAACAGTATTTTCCTCTATCTCGGTCGAAATGTCAGGACGCCAATGAGAAATGCAGCATTTCATCTGATATCAAAATTGATACTACTACAGTTAAATGAGGGGTAAAGACAATCAGAACACGCACCTTAAAGCCAAAAAGTGGTCTAAGAAAGTAGTTTATTTTACCTCAGTTTAATCCCCTAAAAAGAAAGTAGTTCATCATTTACCCTACCCAAACCCCCAATAAAGAAAGTGTTCATTTGAAACCTTAAGCAAACACAAACAAAATAAGTAGTTCATTTTAAAACCGTTTACATTAGGCCAAGTAACAATATACAAGTTTACTTTTAGGCCACTAAAATTTTTTCTTTTTATTTTCACATTTCAATGTACTTGGTACATAGGATTACTTTGGTAAGAGGGAGGGAGGGAGAGAGTGAGTGAGTGAGTGAGTGAGTGAGTGGTGAGTTAGTGGGTGAAAGTGTGTGTAGGACATTTTCAGCCTTGTGGTTATGTTGTTTTTAAAGATAAAATTTATTGTTTTGTTTAAAAAATTGGTCTGAAGTGGGTCATTTAACACAGTTAAACAAACAAAAACCACATTACCCTCCCCAACCTCAAAAAGAATGTCTAAGAAAGTAGTTCGTTATAACACAGTAACCAAAAAAAGTGGCCTAAGAAAGTGGTTACATTTTAACGCCGTTAATCAAAAAAATGTGGTCATTTAACCAGTTTAAGCCAAAAAGATAAGACAATAAATAGATCATTTTAACCAGTTAACAACACAACCCAAAACAACACAATGAAAACTCGGATTCAACTAAAACGTTGAAATTGATCATTTTAGGTGACTATCTTTATTCATTTAATAGCATATTTTGAAATTTCTGATGGCCTTTAAGCTACTTGCACTGTATTTTCCTAACAGTTAAATTTTGCACACAATAAGGGACTGCTTCATGTATAATGAATTTATTTTACATACGAGTGCCTTTTATTGAATGTGTTGTGATAGCTTGTGATACTCATATGGAGCAATAATTTATGTTGAACAAATTTGATACAGAATAAATCATAAAGGACAAATATTTAGGATTCTGTAAAATCAATAGATGAAACAAAAATATTGGTCAAGAGTACAACATATATTGTCCTAGATGACAAGATGGTAAAATATGAGTGGGCTTGAAGTGTGCTTGTGATGTACTTGACATTTTTAAGCTGAATTTATAGCGCATTTCTTGTATAAGAAATATACTTCCTCTTGCCAAACAATGTTAACACACTATCAGTTGTTTGCCTAATGATATAAAAATGAAAGTGTTGTTTTATTGACTGAACTAATACAAAATTAAAAATATTTGGGGAAGGGATATTTTTGTCAGATAATTGCTCGTCAAAATTTTGGAAAATTATTGATTAATTTAAACCCTTTTATCTTGAAATAAGCATGTTGCAAGACTTAATGTGTTAGGTTATTCATCAGGTAACAGGTCTTGTATGTAAATATTATTAGTATTAGCTCATCTGCAGAACTTATACTCATCCATCTATTTGTCATCTTTGATATTAGAGAATAAAGATTTGTGATATTGTAACTGGTACTCTCTCTCTATGACAAATGGAAACCGAGGCGATGTAAATTATTGTAAGTCGTGTCAGGAGTGGAATGTAGAATTCCAACTTTTTGGCAAAAGCAAACTGCATTTCTCCTTCACTTCCATCCCCCACTCTAATTTATTAAATTTCTTCATTTAAAAGTTTATGTTCCTCCCTCTCTCTCTCTGTGATGAAAATTTTCATGTTCCCCCTCCCACTCACATTTTTGTTATTCCCAGTGGGGGGAGGAGCTGCCCCCCTGTGGGGAATCTTTCCCCCCTGAAAAATTAGTGATTTCTGCACATGTGCCAATTTACATTTAGAACAACATAGGTCTATACTATACTAACAAATTTGAATATATGCTCAGTGGCGGATTTAGGGGCATATAAGGCACCGGGCGCATTGTAGATGTATAAAAATATAAAAATGGCCTTTTTACGCAGGGGTTCAGAATTTGGATCCGACTATGAAAAAATTTGGGTCTACCCGGCGAGCGTAGGGAGCCGGAAAATTTGGCGCCCACTCTATTGAGAAATCCTGGATCCGCCCCTGATGCTTGCCCCCCTGAAAATATATGTGCCCCCCCTGAAAAAAAGCTAAAAAAAAAAAAAAAAAAAAACCTCACTCAAATCCTCCATTCATCCCTATCATAAATAATAACCTCTCACTAAAACCTATTCCGAATTTTACAATGTTTGATAGAAAAGGTAAACTTGACTGTTATTCATTATTGCTTCAGTCATTGCTCTTGGCAAACACAAAAGCAAAAGCGCACACAGTCATTTGTATTGCAACTAAAATACAGAGTGTCCCAAAATAAACTTTACCAATAAAGTGTCACCAATTTCAGGTCTTTTGAGTAAACATTTATGCAATTCTTTATACATATGTAAAAGTTAGTTGTTTATTATCTTTTCAAACAGCAGCCCCATGAAAATTTGGGTCCCAATGACTGTTGTTCCCAATTGAATGAAAAGCTGTAGTTTTTGAGTTTTTTGTAACAAAGACAGATGGGTTTTGCACCCATTTGATGAGGTGTATGTAAAAGTTTTTATTGATTCTTTGAAAACTAACATGTTAAACATTTTTAATGGACATATTTTGATTGTCTTTAATTTCTTCTGGGAAGAACATGTATGTCAAGGGCTATGCCTTTGTTTTTCTTGCATTGGCTTATGTTTCACCAGCATGTGTAAGTGTTAAAAATAAAACACAGATTTCATTAAATAAGGGGCATCTCAGTCAGGCATAAAAAAAAATGTTTGTTTGGCGTAACAGAGAAAAAATATCAGGGTCGGTCGGTCGGTCGGTCAGATTTTTTTTTTATTTTTTTTAAAAATCTTCTCAATGTTTTACTCTAAAATGAATACAAGATGCTACTATTTAAAGTTTTTTTCAATGACATAGCAAATATCTTTTATATTACTTGTTGTAGTTGCTTTGTTGTCTTGTTTTGTTATTTTTTCGTCTTTGTGTTGGAAAAAAAAAATTAATTGTGGATGAAAATAATGGGTCGGTTGGCAGAATATATTTTTTATTTTGTGCTAATTGCATAAAAACTTTTGAGTCAGCAGGTTTTTTTAGGGTCAGTTGGGTTACGCCAAACAAACAATTTTTTTATGCCTCATTTGAAACCCAAATTCAACGGGGTATGCATTTTTTTTAAAAGCTAATAGAAAATACCTTTAAACATGTATAAATGCTTTGCATAAATGTTTATTAAAGATCTGAAATTGGAGGTGCTTTTAGGGTAAAGTTGTTTTTTTGACATTCTGTATATATTTACAAACTTTCTCGGACAAAGAGATTCTTGTAAAAATTGCTTGAAAATTTTATTGATATAAATATATTTGTTCCGAAGTAAAGTGAATCAATCCTTTAAACAGTCCACTGCTAGACAGACTTCCACATGGTGTACATTGACAGAGGTCAATACCTGAAGAAGGTTCTCTGATTTTGTATGTACCCTGCAATTGCAGTATAATTCGTTGGATGTTTGAACAATTCATTAAGAGTTTGAAGTATATTTTGTGAATCCTAGAACTTCTGATTTGTTTATGGTTCATCGATATCCCCAGTCGGTGGTTGCCAGACTTCTTTTCTGGGGGGGGGAGGCAAATTGAAAAATGAGGGGAAAAGGTGAAATTTAGGGGGTGGTGGGGAGGGACATCCACAATTGTAGATTTTTAACCAATTTTGGCTGAGTTTTCCAAAATTTGTATTTTGTGATGTTTGGGCCCAAATCGCTTATTTTTGCCAAAATTCATCTCGGGGGAGGGGGGTGGGAAGACAAAAATTGCCCCTGTGGTGCTGGTCTGAACTAAAGATCCCTGAGAAGAAAAGATGTTTCCAACTATCAATGATTCGTGACAGGAGGTTTTTGCACAAATGTTGCATCACACTGCCCCATGTTGTAATTTCTGTCCTGTATGGGACGAACATACAAAAATTACGCAATTTCTTCAAGAAGAGATCGGAATTTCCATATAAGATTTGCACGCTTACTCATACGTAGTCCAACGGTTTCGATGATATAAGAATCTGAAACTTTTGTGGAAATTGTGGGGCCAATGAGTGGATCACAAATTGCCCCTTAAGAGTGATCTTCGTGCGTGAAATTTTCCTAATTTAATTTTTGTAGAGTGAAATTTAAGTTTAGTTTAGAGAGTATACTTTGTGTTATGCTCTTTCTTAACAGTTGTCCAATCTTTAAATCAAACATTTTACTTCCTTACACCAGGTCTCAAGTGGAAAGTACAGAATGAAATCACTACCTCTTACAAACCTCATGCTGTATGCTGGGTGAATAACAACCTACTGGCCATTTGCGTGTATGGTCACATCGAGATCCACCGAGTAGCAACAGATGGCAGAACGTGTCTCCTATCCAGGCTGGAATCCTATCAATGGAGAGGCCTTGCCCGAGGCGTGGCCACGACCGCCTGTATGCCAAACCATGTGTTTGTGATATATGAATACAACGCATATCTGTATGCTTTAGAACTGGATGAGTACAACCATGAAAGAAAATTTCAGATTCATGATGGTAAAGTTGATCCATGGTGCATCGCAGCTAATTCCACTGACACGCTTGTGATTGGTTTGGATGCTAGTTCCGTGGTGGTTTTTGATTTGCCTAGCTTCCATCAGAGACTGGTTCATCTTAGGTTTGAACCACTAGATCTTTGTGTAACCACTGAATGCCTCGTAATCTTGAAGAGAGACGGTTATATAGTTACACCATTGCATGACCTTCAGCATTCTATATGTACTTTGAAATTGCCCACTTATTGGAAAATCAGAGGTGTTGTCATGAGCACTGATTCCAGGCATGTGTATATTGCTGCACATAAAAACATGGCAGTTAAGATTGGAGACAGTCAGGGGGCTCTCTTGGAATTCAAATGTTGGGATGCTCAGAGTTCGGAAGTTCTTGAGTCGGAAATCGGAGATCTATGTAAAGTGCCATATGGTGGGCTTTCGGTGTCTGATAATGGGTGGCTTGCTGTTGCCCAGTACCACAAAAAAGAAGTCAAAGTGTTTTCACCAGCTGCAGTGGCATAGCTAATTAGGGATAGGGGGGCAAGTGGGGCATGCAGAGTGCCTCCCTTGAAAAAAAATGATATAAAATCAGGAAACTTTTATGTAAATCATGCAAAATCAGCTGTTTTTTTACCCTATTTACCCTCCAATCGAGACAAGTTCCCCTGACCAGGTTTTTGCTCCCTCAGAACTACAAGGTTGCCACGCCACTGACCAGCTTGGTTATGAAGGAGAACACAAATTCCAGGATGTACAATGACTGGGGGTAACTCTTTCATTGTGTAGGGTTGCTCAACCTATTATTATGTTATGGTATTATTCAATGGCAACACACTTAGTTTTAATGGTGTACTAAAAATCAATCAAATTAATCACTTAGTGTTTTATTTTTAACAGAGAACCATAAAACTAATTTCAAAACTCATTATTTTGCTCATTTTTGTATCGCCTGCCTGAGTAGGCAAGGCACATAGGGATCACTTTGCCCACTGTTGTCTGTTAATAATGTTGTCTGTTGTGAAAAATGGTTAATGTTTGTCTCAGGGTTTGTCTGTAATATCCATTGGTGTAGCCAGCTTTTTTTGGGGGGGGGCAAAGGGGGGCCACACATTTTCAGGGGGGCAAGCATCAGGGGCGGATCCAGGATTTGTCAATGGTCGCCAAATTTTTTCACAGTCGGATCAAAATTTTGAAGAGCGTCCACCGGTCCACCGTGCATAAAAAGGTCAATTTTTATATTTTTAAACATCTACATTGTGCCCCTAAATCCGGCTCTGGTTACGCCACTGGTAATATCTGCAATACTTTGATGGATTTCAACCAATCTTGAGTCTTAGGTGCAACATGGGATCCCTCATTGGTTGATGAGGCCACATACCTTAACCAAGGTCAAGGTCATGTGAGGTCAAGTTGTAAGGTTGGATGAAAATGTAAAATGACCTCAATGAAAAGTTGAAGTTCAATGGGACCAAACTGGTTTCATGGATATTACCACAGTCTCTCGGGAATGAAGTGCACCTTTAAGGAAATATTTCATTTCCATATGTAACCAATCTTTAAATGCTAAGAAAAACAGTTATTTTTTTAATGGCCTACACTAACAACAAACTCTAACCCTAAGGCCAAAAAAATGAAAAAGAATTTTTATGTTAGAACTTAAGGGGGGAAATTTAGAAACTCTTGCCAAACCGTAAATGTCGAACATGGTGCTCTGCTAAATCCATCGGTGGAGATCCTATTATAATCCCTGCCTAAAAAATCCGAACGATTATAAGACTGTATTAAAAAGTATGTAGTGAGTATAATAATAAATGCCAGGAGCGTGGTTCGCGTAAGGTTGTTGTGATGGACATTGTCCCAGTGGCGTATAGCCCCGGAGCTAAGCAGACATTTGTAACACACATCTCAAGTAACAAAAGGTTTTTGAGTAATTAAATATGTGGGCACAGACTGAAGGGACCCTGAAACATGAATTCTTAAATGCCACCAAATGGTGCCTTAGGAGAGGGGGGCCAAAACAAGGTTGTACAGGGGTCAAAATTTTAAATGGATCCAATCGTGCTGAAAAGTATAACCATGTTATTTGTCCAACCACAGGATTTCAGAAAGGTATAGTTTGTATATCAAACGTAAGTTTAGAGTTATAGCTAAAAACAGCAAAAATTCAATTAAAAAGAGGTCCAATTTCATTGTTACAGGGGCAAATATTTGTTAAGTTTGCCCGGATTTGGATTAAAAACTGGTGCAAAACTTTTGATGGAGCACTAGGATCAAATAAGAATAGTTTTGAGTGTCTCAAATGCTTGCCTTAAGAATGGTAGGGGGGAAACAAGGTCAAGCCAATTGAATGCCATGGACGTTGAACTTCTGTTGCCCCCCCTACATCAGTAAATAAGTATTTTAGACAGTTCAAAACATATTGCCTATTTAATTCATGAACCCACTTTCAAATGTGCCACCATTTTTTCTAAATCAGAGCAACTTAAAATTTGACCCCTGTACAACTGAAATTGACCCTTTGTATTGTTTTTGTGGTTTGGTTTTAGCCTATAACCATGTAACTCTTAAACTTTACGTTTGTAGATAGTACAAACTATACCTTTCCTGAATCCGTGTGATCAGACAAATAACTTGGTATACTTTTCAACATGATTGGATCAATTTAAAAATTTGACCCCTGTACAAACCTTGTTTTGTCCCCTTCTCCTTAAGGCACCATTTGCTGCACTTAAGAATCGCGTTTTAGGGGTCCCTGTCAGTCTGTTAACATATTTAATCACTCAAAGCTTTTGTACTTGAGATGTGTTACAAATGTCTGCTAGCTCCTGAAAAAAAAAAAAAAAAAAAAAAAAAAAAAAAAAAAAAAAAAAAAAAAAAAAAAAAAAAAAAAAAAAAAAAAAAAAAAAAAAAAAAAAAAAAAAAAAACCCCCACCCCCGTGGGGAATCTTGACTCCACCTTTGCCCCCCTGAAAAATAAAGCTGGCTACGCCACTGCTGTGTCCGTAATGCATTGATAACGAAGCATGATGTGGAAGTTCGAGAGATTTATCCAGCCTGGCTTTGGCGCGTTCATATGAAAGCAGTATGAGCAACTTGATGGCCATTTCATTCAACATCGTTCGGATTTTAGGCGGGGAGTATATTATGGTTTTCATTCCATGATGATATCATTATGTATTAAAATAAAGGCTTGTAGCGTCCAGCTTAGTACCCGAATTATCATCATGTAAGTGTTCCTTCAACTAGAACAAGAAGAGAACCCACTCTAAAAGACACCAGGGTCAGAAGGAGTCCATTCACTATGAGTTACAATATATTCATCCACCAAGGACCAGTTCAGTGGGTTTTACTTGTAACATCATTGACATGAATTAACCCTTGTGTGACTCTGGGTATCAAAATCATACCCAATCAGGGTGTGTATTTTCAAAATACATTTGTGAATGAAAGCTACTGAATTAGCCATGGGAATTCGTCTCCTTAAGGTTTCTAGTGGCCTTTCATGAGAAACCCATGAAAGGATTACTCAGTCATAGTGTGTGTGTTTAATAACTGAAGCAGAAGAATTTTCTCACAACCATTCCCGCTTGTGCATGTCAAGTGAGCATAATTCATCGAAGATACTCTTTAATGCATTTACAAGTATCAGGATTTAATTTGAGAGATGGGTTTAAGAACCCTCCCACATTGAGTCTGCCTGGAGTCAAAAAAATTTTATATGGTCTCAGGGATTAATGTAAAGTCTATGGTGGGATCTCAAAATACAAATTTAAAATTCAGAAAAGGCATCTCTTTTGCAGAGTCCCCTCATAGGTCACATTGAACCTGCATTTATTGAGCATCCACTTTCATCACCTTGGTCGTGAGGACCCAAATCGTTGTCTGGCAAGTAATCACACAACCGTTTAAGTCCTCTTATTAGAAGCAAAACAATAAACCATATCAAGTGGATTTTGAAACCTGATTTGAATTATTTTTCTTCAAAATAGCCTATTTTCTGTGCAAATTATAATGATATTTGATTGCGGACAAAGAGATATGATGCCCCCCCCCCTTAAAAATGTAATTTACATTTTGTCAATGGAGATTTCAAACAATAGATGGTGCATTTAAGGTCACGGCCATTGCAAGAGAGCTCTATGTGAAGATCTGACAGTATATTTGGTTCCCGATTTTTGGCAAGCAATCATTTGTTTCCTTATTTCATTTTTCATTGATTTTGTTTTGTCACCCCCTCCCCTTCTTGAAATTGTCCAAAAATCAAGCAATGTGTATATTCAAAAAAAGGTGATAAAAAAGGCTAATTTTGGTCTAATTCTGCAGAGTGTTGTAAATGAAAATCTGGTTGTCAGGAGCATTTTTTTATGTACCGCCTGGCGTGAGAGCAGAGGGGGATATTCCTCCGGGGGGGGGCACTCTATATGAAAGTGACGGGGATGTGCGGATTGGACTTTCAAAGTAGGGGGGGGGGCCAAAAAAATTTTTCGCTGAGGAACTTTAAGAAAAAGGGGGTCATATAGGAAAGTGACGGGGATGTGCGGATTGTGGACTTTTTTTCCAAGTATGGGTGCATGTCTTTTCGCTTAGGAACTTTAAGGGGAAAAAAAGGGGGTCTTTGGTGAGTAGGTGCAAAACTCTGGGGGTCCAAATCCACTGAGCTTCTCACATTTTGTGAAAAAGGGGGTCCAATTCTCGGGCAAATTCTAACCATTCAACCCAGTTTATAATTGTTTTATAACACTAAAAGGGCTTTCCGTGAGAGCATGAAAATAGAATAAGGGGGTCCTGCATTGACATGATAAAAGAGGTTAAGATCAAACTAAGAGTAAGAAAAAAGGGGGGTCTTTCAGTGACAGGTTAAAAAAGTGGGGTCTTTCCTTGACAGCAGGTTTAAAAGGGGTCTTTCATTGACAGCAGGTTTAAAAAAGGGGTCTTTCATTGAACATCATGGTTTAAAAAAGTGGTGTCAATAGTGCCGCACATCTCGTCACCCTATATTTTAGGGAGTGCACCCCCATTGCGAGGGTGTGCATGTCTGTGTGTGTTCCAGTTTGGTTGGTTTGTTGGTTAGGTTTCATTTTTCACGTAGGGTTCCTGTTCCTTCATATGGGGATGATGCAAAGGTTAGCCCAAGGTCAAAGGTCATTGAGGTGAGGTCATGTTACAGTATACAAAATTGACTGCTATTTCGGGCACGGTTTAAATTATAGGCCCAAGTTGTGTCAAAACCAATGATATGCCGAAGCGCAAGCTGAGGCATAGTATGCATTACCGAGGACCTTATAGGCCTTAAGGGTTTAACTGTTCCCGCACTTCAATATTTGTTTTTATAACAGCTAGATTTTGCTGGCCTTTTCTAATGGAACAAAAAATTGGTACCCCCCACCCCAATCTACCACTGTCGTACCACCTTTCTTACGGTAACTTCCACTTACCTCATTAAATAATAGGCCCCCCCTATAACATGATATAACTTCTAAGTCCAATACAAATAGACCATCCTAACACCCTTATCACCTGCATGTTCTTACCATGTCTTGATTGGCATACAAACCATAATTACCGATTAAATCAGGGAGTTTATTTGGGTTTGAACATTGCGCTTCCAAATAATGACTAGCCGACGGAGCCTATAGCAGTCCATTTGTAACAACTCGATTACAAGGTTTAGTGGTTAAATATGTAAAGACACAAAAAAGCCTGAGAAGACCCTCTTAAAAGCGATGGCAAACGTGGGGCTTTTTAGTACAGGGACCCTTTACGTCGTTTTTTGACATTGATCGTCGGCACGAAGTAAAGGCCAATAATGCCCATTGAAAAGCCGTAGCAATCAGCACTGTATAAAGTGTATAGACCTCATGGTCTTGTCAACGCAGTGCTGCGTCGAAGTCAATTACACTAAGAAAAATAACCCTAATGGCTGCAGTACTTATCATGCACTTTACTTGTACTGTTCTTTATCTCCTGCAATTCTGTTTCTTCGATGAAACTAAAATATTTTGCAGGAATTTTTTGGAGATATTCTTGTCTGGATTCGTGCTACTAAACGATTTGACTTATGTAATGTTGTTTATACTAGAAATAGGGTGTCGTAAACGTGAAATGCAAGAGATTGATAATGACTCGTCTGACATTCCCGAAATTTCAGTATGAACTCCGTTGTACAGTGGGCGTTTCCCAGTCCTGTTGTGGCTTGAATTTGTTGTTCTTGAATTATCCCATCAGGTACGCGTACTATAAGACAAACAGGTGCATTAAATTAAAGGTTTGGCAACAGGCTTATATTTTACAGGGATGTATTATTTCGGGTTGTGCCAATTAGCGACCCTGGGTTACTAGTGACCCTGATGAATTCCTCAGACTTTGTACGGAATAAACTGCACGAATTATGCAATTTATTCCGTACAAGTCTGAAGAATTCATCAGGGTCACTAATGACCCAGGGTCGCTATTGTCACACCTATTATTTCGCATCGCATTTTGTTGGTAAAAAGTGCCATAAATTACAAACTTCAACTCCGCGCCTCACAGCTTAAATTGTTTACCTTTAAGCTTTTTAAAATTTCGGCTTTTTAGCTTTAAAAATGTATTAACTTTTGCTTCAATCATATATTTGAAATGTAAATTTCATTAAAATACACGCAATCAATTAGACTTGTTGTGAGCCGATGATCTCGGTAATACGGAATTGCGCCGCGTACACGACAGTTTGAAAAATCCGTGTTTCAAACGAGAATAAGCTCTAAAACCCGTCTTCGTGGAAAATGCGACGATCCACCGGGATTTAATTGATGTAAGTAGTTCTTCTGCTTTCGTGTTCAAATGACAGTGTTTTGCAAATCTAGAGAAGCTGTAAATAATCAGTAGGCCTTCCTATAGTTAGTTATGCGTGCCTAACCTGGTCGAGCCATTTACTATATCATGCTGAGTGTACCTTACGTGTATTAACGACTATAATACTGCCAGAATTTTCATAAAAACATTTAAGTATTCAATATCCTCTAGTACTCTGGTGGTTTTGTATGCAATATAATGTACAGAGCTAAACTCTTCAGGAATCCACTATTGAAGGTCCAGGAACATATTTGGGTTGGTAATATAATTCCTACTGACGCCGAAAATGCTGAAATGACCACGCCCCTTTTTTGGGTGGTCAACCCCCCTTTTGAGCTAAGTACTACGACTGTATCTACAGAACCCGTTGGACCTATCAGGTTGAGATACCACTCAAAATGTGCGGAAGGCCCATTATGGGGGTCAGTAAAGTCAAAGGTTTTTAGATAATTGTCAAAACTGATTTCCCCATATTGTGCACTAATAAATCATAAGGTTTTCATGCCAAAATAGGAAGGGAGTTACCATACACCTTGGATTTTTGCTCTAACTCCTCCTCAGGGATATTTTGGGGTAAGCTTACTAAGGGGAGGGGTCACAAAGAAAATTTACATCCTTTCCTTTCTCAAAGCGCAAAGCCCGTCAAATTTTGTGACTTTGTTTGAGCAAAATTGGGTAATATCCGGTTAAAACCCGTGCATTTTGTAAGTTGCTGCGAAAGTGGTATTTGCGCACAATCTCAATCAGTTATGACTTTTTGTATTGCACAGAGCTTCTGACCATTTTGGATTTTCACTGGGATATAATCAGCAAAGCATATTATGTTACTAACTACTACTCCTATCGTTTTCATGGGGGGGGTCAAATGGTCCATCGTAGCGTGAAAATATATTGTTTATCCATTTAATATGGACTTAATTTAATGTTGTAAGCTAAAGGTCCCTCAGCAGCAAAGTTAAATGCTCTAAAGGGTCTTTAAATGATCTAAAAACACTAACCGCATGCTTGTGACCATGAGAACAGCAAAAATGAAGACCCCCCCCCCCCCCGTTTTCATGAAAAAGTTACTAACCATAACCTGAACTTAGACGACACGCCGCGTGGTGTGGAATAGCGACCTCTACCGTGTATTTTTCATTTTATAGGGGAAAACTGCTGAAGGGATCTTTAATCTAAATGCACTAACCACATGGAATGCCGGTTCCATGCTAAACTTTCATGACCCATAAAATTATGGGCCCTTTTGTGGCTCAATGAAAAAGTGGCTAAGTACCCAATTTTTTACACTGCACTACCATTTTGGCGTACTAATGGAGGAGGGGCAACCCCCCCCCCCACAAACACACACACACACCATAAATCGAGAAGGGGCGCCAAAAATTGGAAGGAAAAAAGGAAGAGACACACTATAAAAAAACAAAGAGGGAAGAAGGACAGGGAAATAAATGCAAAGAAAAGAGTGACATAGGGAAGCATCGAATTTGTCAAAAGGAGATACTCGAACCGACAGCACGGCGGAAATTTTTGCTTTCTAAACAAATGTAAAAACCCAGGACCTGACGGAGCTTCCGCCCCTAGGACCCCAACCCCTCTTAAATTCTCATCCCCTCATGCAAGTACAATCACAGGGTTTCGTGTAATAGAACTGGCTCGATCATTTATTCCAAAAAATGTTAATTAAGCGAATACAAGCATTTCACTTGTATTATATGAAAGATAATTGTCATTACTTTGGCCTGAAAAATGAAGAAAAAAAATCATCCTTGTTTTTCAAAAATGCAACAAAACTGGCAAATTAATGAAATTTTGGCTGAAAATCCAGATGGCGGCGGTTTAAAAACTATTGTTTTTTAATGTGCTCACAAAATAAGTCATCAGAAAAAATTAAGTGGAAGACAACTATTGGCATGTTTTATATGAAAGATAATTGGATAAAGTTTAATTTATGACTTCAAAAATTGAAGAAAAAAATGCGTCTTTGGTTTTGAAATCCACAAAATCTAAGGAAAATTAAGTCTAAAAATCCAAAATGGCAGTATGCAATAATGATCAGGGTCGAACCCTGTGCAAAGAATCGGAAATCTCATTGCATTTCCCCCCCCCCCCCCCCCGAGTCAAGGTCTGGCTACGCCACTGCGCACTATGGGCCGCATGGTACGGGTATAGAGATACGTAATGTGTCTGTAAAATGTGGCTTGGATATCTTTATGTATGAATTCAAATGTGAGAAAATCTAAATTACAAAACATTTACATAATTCTGATATCTTAAAAGAAAATAAAGTCTCTTCCCTATCCATTGCTCGTCATCTCAGTTTTTCAGTTTGGGTAATTTTAAAGCGACTTTTTCATGCGGACTCACTTGGGGGTGCAACTTTTTTGAGGCATGGAATCTTTGATAATTTGCCTGTTTCATGGTCACATGCATGCATTTTAGTGCTTTTAGCTCATTTAATACCCTTCAGCAAGCATTTTAACTCGCATTAAGTCCCTATAAATGGATAAATAATATTTTCCCTTTACGATGGGCCGTTTTTGACGCCCTCCCAATGAAAAAGAAAAGGGTAACTTAAAAAAATGCCTGATTATATCCCAGTTGAGATCCAAATGGTCCCAGTAAGTTCTTGACAATACAAACGTCTAAGTAGCTATAAGTGATTGAGTTTTAGAGCAAATACACTGTTTATCACGGCCACTTAAAAAATGCACGGTGTCACCTACATATAGAACTAACCAATTTTTACGGCTGCCGTTTGAGAACGAAAGGAATATGAATTTTCTGTTGTGACCTACCCTTAGTTACCCCTAACAATTATCCCTGAAGAGAGTTAGAGCAAATCTAAGGTCTATGGTGAATTCCCTTCCTGTTTGGCATGAAAACCTTAAGGATTCATTCATAATTGTATAGTGCGCGATATGATGAAATCAGTTTTGACAATTATCTTACAAACCCTTTGACTTTTTATATATACAATGTTTACCTACTGACCCCCCAAATGTGAACCAGCCGCAATGTGAGTGGTCTCTCAACCTTATAGGTCCAACTGTTCGTAGATCCAGTCCAGTATACCTCGCTTAAAGGGGCGTGACCCCCAAAAAGGGGCGTGCCATGTCAGCATTTCGGCGTCAGTGGGAATTATTTTTACCAACCAAAATTTTTCCTAGTGATCTTCAATTAGTGGATCCTGAAGATTTTGTTTAGCTTGGACACTTAAATGCCTACAAACCCACCATGAGCTACTAGAGTAATACCTATTACGGGAAAAATATATTGCCAACAACACTTCTTTACGTTTCTGCACGTATCCACATTTTGTACAGCAAAAGAATATGGTTTATTTACGTTATCAAAATTTTTACATCAAATTTGCACTGATGACTTATCAGAGAGTTGCTGGGAACAATTATTATTTGTAGCTGAATTAACGTTTTGATATCTAATTGAACCTCAAGAAATATCTCCAATTTGTTTAGTTTATTACGTTTTATCCTTGAGTATTGATTCTTGCCTGAAAATTACACTTTTATAATAAACAAATATTTAAGATACCTTTACAATTTATTCTAAAGATACATTTAAAATTGACACCACTATCATCCTATGGGCCAATTATAGTTGGTGGATGTTTAACTTAAAAAGCATTTCAACGTAGGCCTAATAACGATAACGTAATACACAATAACGTAGTAGGCCTAAACATTTTTGACCATTTTCACCTCTCCCCTTGACTATGATGTCTCGGTGGAAAAGTTTAGGGGTGATATACTCTTTGTGGTCGGAACTAATTCTATGCCACTCTTGATCAATATTGAAAAGCTTGTTGGTGCGAGAAATGTGTATACCGGAATACACTTCCTAAAAAGGTCGCATTTTTTTTATCAAAGTTCAACATTTCATGACTTTGTACTAGTCATTGCGAGCTTGAGAAAAACTATTTCCAACTGCCGCGTTATGTTTACCTTGAAATGAAATGCACCTCAATATCTTAGAAGAAGTTTTACCAAACTTGGACGTTTTGTGAAGGAGAACGTAATAAACAAGGTTTACACGGACATTATGCTTGTATTTCAAAAATATAAAATAAAGTGAGAATACAAGGAAAACATCATTACATAATTCTACACGTTTCACAACCAGAAACATTGATATTCGGAAGAATTTCAAGCTGGCTAAGTAATTTTTAGAGTTTTTTTAGAATTTCGATGTTTGAAGGCAAATATCCTCATAGAAAAAACACAGAAGCATTGTAACGATATATGCCCAATGCAGCTCAACGGCCCTATAAAATATTACCTTTTGTCCAATAAAGCATTGTTGAAAAGACTTATTAACAAAAGACACGAAATTTCAATGATTAAATGCACTGATTTCATGAAATCGACCATATATACATCTTACATTTTAGCAGCCTATGCAATATGCCTTGAATTATGCAAATTTCCCATGCTTTTTTGGACCAAATTGTCTTTTATTTTACGAGTCACTCTTTAAAGTTTATTTCTTTTGAAATCTATTTTAATAGGTGTTGATTTCCCAATATTATTTTTTGTGGAAAACTTCAATTCAGAAGCTAATTGAGAAGCCGAGCGTGCAGATTAAGGTACGCATATTTTGCATATTATTACGACATAGATATATTACATAATTGTAGTTTGACACTCAATTTCACGTGATTACGCCATTTGTGTAATGTTTGGCATGGGAGTAAGGCATCTTAATTTAAAATTGTGTCTTAAAGCTCCCGCCGCATTAGTAAAATCATCCGCGTTATTCATTTTTTTAAATTTTCTTTTGTTTTTTCCGCCAAAAAATCACGTCAGACATCCTGAGATACATAATCGAATACTAACAAAACAATAGCAAGCGAATAGTGCCCATACATGCGTGAGTGTTTAATTAAATATTTCATGGGTTGCAAAATGAAGTGACAGCAACAAAACATCAAGGGGGCGGATGGCCATAAAAAAAAAGAAAAAAAGAAACACAAACGCATTCCGCTTAGGTTTCAAATTTTGAGGATCTTTAAGACACACAATTAATTAAGGTGGGCCTAATTAGGATCTGTGGTTAGGGTTATGGGTTTAGGCCTAGGGTTAAAGTTTCGGAAAGTTTCACTTTTACTTCTAGCCATATAGGCCTAATTGGTGTTCACCATAGAACAAAAATTAGTACACTCACAGAATTAACCAAATTAGTTTCTCTGCTTGACAATGTTTAAGAAATATAATAGTGGAGAGAATACTTAACAACTACTGGTTTTTTAATCCATCAATTCATATAGAATTGATGGATTAATTGCGATCGCGAGCGGCGTGTTTTAAATGTGTCCGTCTCTTATTTTCTCTCCGAGTCAAGCGTTTTATGTTCATTTCTGACGGAAAGCTGACTAGTGGGTGTCAGACACATGGGGAATTTCGTGTTGGCTGATTTTTTAAATTTCCAGTGACGGGGGTGTCATTTTGGGTAACTTTTGTGTCTTTTGTCAAGTTTTGGACCATCATGGGTGCCAATTAAGACACAGTTTCACTCAGAATAATACACCTTACAGGCAATTTTTGATGTTTTATTTCAAGTTTGCCCTTTCTCCCTTTACTTCCAAAGTTCCAAACATTTTGAGGCATCATACAACGCAGGGCTTCACACACTGACACAGCACGTCATTTCTCATTTTCTGTAAGCCTAGCCTAGTTCTGCAAGCCTCAACGTCCCTTTTTTTTCATTTTGGTCTTTCCTGGCGACGGTTCGGCCTTTTATAAGTGTATTCTGGTTGGGAGGCAAATCCCCTGTAACATTTCAATGGCAGAGATCCGCTCCCGGGTCCGCTCCCTGTTCTCTTGCGGTGTTTGTATCGGCATATTTTTTCCGATTTTACACTACATGCACATGGACAGCATCTTACGGCGTCTCCTGCTTAAAGCCATGTCTTCAGCGTGAATTTTGTATCCATTTTCTAGTCCAAAATCTAAGATAATTGCTTCGTTCAGCCACTAAAAATTCCGTAGTGTATAAGGAAAAGTTCGTCCGCTAAACTCGTAGTCTCTTACAGTCCTCTATAGTAAATACTGGCCTCCCAACTTTGGATACGGGTTTGGCCTAACCTAGTGTGTAATCACCTAAAAAGGTACATTCAGCATGAGAGAGTAAATGACTTGACTGAGAGCACTAGGTTTAGGCACGCAACTACTAGCCTAGCCTGGGAATACACTCACCAAGAAAAATGGTTTCACTTGAGAAATTATTCGAAAGGCCCATTAATCACAGAAAAACATATTCGCTACTAACAAATTAACAAGGGTTTTTGCATTTTTTGAAAGTTTACAAAAAGATGAAATTCTTGAGGAAGGTTTCGCTCATCAACACACTTTATGTCCGGTCGGCCATTTTGACTCCTAGCATGACAGACTCCCTAGCATGTTGACATGAAATGGCATGGACCGGTGCTTAGTTCGCCGATTGGTACGCTTGTAGTTTTTTATGGAAATTTGTGGCCAGTCATGATTTTTTTTGGATTGGCTATCGCGAAACAAAGGGCAGTTTTTATATGGACTTGTGATGATATTCATAGTTTCTTTGGATATCTGGCAGTATCGCAAAGAAATCAGCTGAGAAAAACTTGCCGTTTTAAAAATATTAAGTGTTGTGAATCGGTACCCATTTCTCTGACGTTGTTTGCCTGCGTCCAGTTGAAATTTTTTGACCCCCAAACCCCCTCCGATTGTGCAATTCAGTGCGTCCATAATTAGCTAATTTCCCAAAAATCGGCGTCCTGAACGCAGAACGCAGAAAACGCGACCCCAGGACCTATGGTGACCATGTGCCCTTTGACCTCTATAGCCCTCTGTGAACCTTTGAACCCCGATTTGGTCAAAATCTATAGGCCTTATTGCTATAAAAATTAACTTTGTGGGCTTGTAGGTTTGTTTGTCCGTCTATGCCCGTCGCCGTCATTCAACATACGGACATATGAATTTTGTTTTGGTGCGGTGGTAGAGCTCCAACGTACAAGGGTGTGTGGTCACGATTGTCGAGGGGTCATTTTGGGGTCAAGGGTCATCCAGGGGTCATTCTCGGCTAAACTTGACCATTCTTTGACTATGGAATCTGAGTTTTGGTATGGTGTTAAGAGTTTTGCCGTACGAGTTTTGTGGTGCACTTTTAAGGGGTCATTTTGGGGTCAACGGTCATTCAGGGTCGTTTTCGGGTACTTGGCCGTACTTTTACGTATGGATCGAAGTTTTGGTATGGTGGTAGAGTTTTCGCCGTACGAGTTTTGTGGTCACGTTTTCAAAAGTTGCTTTTGGGGTCAAAGGTCTCCAGAGGTCGTTTTATTGGTTACTTGGCCGTGCTTTGCGACGTATGGATATGAGTGTTGGTTTGGTGGTACGAGTTTTCATCATCACCGTACGAGTTTTGTGGTCCCGTTTTCAAGGGGTCAATTTTGTGGTCAAGGTCATTCCAGGGGTCGGTTTTCGGGTAGCTTGGCATTGCTTTTGCGTCTGGATATGAGTTTTGGTATGGTGGTAGAGTTTCCGCCGTATGAGTTTTGTGGTCACATTTTGAGGGTTGTATTTTGGGGTCAAGGTCAGCCAGGGGTCGTTACGGGTAACTTGGCCGTGTTCTGATGTATGGATATGAGTATTGATATGGTGGTAGATTTTGGTCGTACCACGTTGTGGTCACATTTTCGAGGGTCTTTTGGGTCAGAAGTCATGTAGGTGTCATTAATGGGTAACTTGGTTTGGCCGTTTTTTTTTTTCATATCCCATTCTTTGGACGTATGGATATGAAGCACCCGGGGCGCTAATTAGGTCGATTACAGTAACCTTGGTTTCTGTTCTGAAAACATTCCGTATACTCATCTAACGTGTAATACTCAGCTAGCGAAGACCCACGCACAGCGCAGGCTCCCCACTAGTTGTGGTACGGTGGTACACAGAGTTTTCGCCATACAGTTTTGTGGTACGTTTTTCGAGGGGTCATTTTGGGGTCCAAAGGTCATTCAGGTGTCGTTTTTGGGTAGCTTGGCCGTGCTTTACGTAAGGATATGAGTTTTTGGTATTGTGGTATAGGTTCGCCGTATGATTTTTGTGGTCACATTTCCGAGGGGTCATTTTGGGTCAAAGGTCATCCAGGGGTCGTTATCGAGTAACTTGGCCGTGCTTTGACGTATGGATATGAGTATTGATATGGTGGTAGAGTTTTGTCGTACCACTTTTGTGGTCACATTTTCGAGGGGTCATTTTGGGGTCAGAAGTCATGTAGGGGTCATTATTGGGTAACTTGGCCGTGTTTTCATACCCATGCTTTGACGTATGGATATGAAGCACCCGGGATGCTAATTAGGTCGAATACAGTACCTTGGTTTCTGTTCTGAAAACATTCCAGTATACTCATCTAACGTGTATACTCAGCTAGCGAAGACCCACGCGCAGCGCGGGCTCCCCACTAGTATATACAATTTCTGCAAAAAAGTTACAGTGACCACCAAACATGCTCAAAGGAACTTGTACGACTCATATCTAGGTAGTACAGTTTGACCTCTAATGACCTAAATGACCTTTGCCCCACGTTCAAACCTTTGCACATCTATATATTATACCGGTGGTCTGTCTGTCACTGTGTCTGTCTGTCTGTCTGACTGCATATGTTCTCGGAGACCGAGGATTGCACCTTCCTGCAACTTGGTGGGTGGGTGCCCCTTGACCTTACGAAGACCGAGTTTGTATTGGTTAGTGGATCAAAGGTCATCAGGGATCATTCAAAGTCAAAGGAGCTCAAATGGGGTAAACTTTGGTGTATTCAGGCGAAACTTGGTGGGTGGGGGTCGATTGTTGATGATGAAAATTGTAAAGGTCATGACAAGGTCATCAGGGGTCATTCAAGATCAAAGGAACCGCAAAACCCGAGGGTCATTTAAGCCAGGTGATCGCAAAACACAGGTGATAGCCAAATCCGAGGATCGCCTAGTAAAATACTATTAAAGAAACCACCGGTCCAGAACTCTTATGGTATGTACAGAATGACCTCTTATGGCCCATCTGCCCTTTTGACCTCCAATGACCCTACTTGACCTTTGACCCCAAAATATCTAAACATTCTTCCAAGTTGTATAGCCACCAAACTTGCTCAAGATAACCACTGGCCAAGACCCATGGGCTATGTGTCAATTGACCTGTAATGACCCTACATGACCTATGACCCCACAACTACACATTCCCTAACCATCCCAATTGATGGATTACTGCATCATTGATGCACTCGTTTAATTATAATTATGAAATTATGGAAAATAATAGGTAGTCTCTAGCCTAACATGCCTAAACTAACCACTGCCTCACAGCAGAATGAACTTCAACAAAGGGTTGCTCAAATTAATACATATCATTTTAACTGTGGTTATTTGATCATAAAGCTTGTTAATCAGAAAAAAAATTGAATTTCCTGCCCGTTTGGTAGCTTTCAGTCATACGACGTACATTTTTTGGCAAAATCCTACAAACTCGTATTGCGTGTTTTTTCTGCTTCTTGCTGCTGCCTGTTTTAGACGAAGTGGACATTGAAGAACGCGAAAGAAGCTGGTATGTTGTAGCATTTAATAATTGTCAATAGTATTTTAAAGACCAAAACTAAAGCTTATTATGAAAATACAACATATGTATTTATCTAACATAATACCTATATTTTTAGTTGTATATATGAAGTCCATTTTAGTTAACGGCGCTCGGCGTCGCGGAGTGGTTATGTAGGTGGGGGGGGGGGGTTCTGGTAAGGGTTTATTGTCATTTGATTGTTATATTACTCTCAACATTTTGATTAAAATATTATTTTCTTAATTTTATTTGAGAAAAGATTTCTCACGGGAAAAGTACTTTGTTTATGATAAAAAAGAGAGCAGGGGATTCCCTAGTGTTGTTTTTGCAAGGTGCACCTGTTAGATTGCACAATAGAGGAAATGGGGAATTCCCCAAGATGTAAACTTAGAAACTGAGTCAACTTGTTTATGCTTTGAGATAAAAACATTGCATGATCAGGTGATGTAATTTTTGTGAAATCTGATTTGACAGTGCTAGGTTATGTTTATGCATGATGCTGTGGTAATATCTATTTTAAGACTTGGGAACTTTGTGAAATGATGGTATAAAGCTGAGTTGCAAAAGTTTTGTTTTGCCAGCAGTAGTAACCTGGAAGCTATACAGTATAATTATTTATAGCTAGTTTTAATCTACAATAATGGTAGATTTGAGCTTTACATATTGCCAGGATTTTTATAATATTGGATGCCGCCGGAGCTTAATAGCTGATCTGTGTGCTGTCGTCTTTTAAGCCAGAAGAGATTCAGTTTTGGAATCAAAAAGAGATTCCAGTTTGTGGTCCTAAATGAGGACATAGCGACAGACTGAAGGTGGTAGAATACCTGGACTGTATTGCAGAATATTAGTGTCGTCGAGGGAAAACCCGTCGTCTTGAACTGTTGGACAAAATTACTTTCAGGACTGAGAAGATTCCCATGGAATATACCTGAGGAGTTTAATGTGAACTTATGCGCTGTCATTTTGGAGTCTTCGCTGTGAGGACATATCATCGTTGAACTGCAACGCTTCTTGTGGAGATTAGTGGACATTCTTGTTTACAATTAAGTATAAATCTTATAAATCGTGTGTAATCTTACTATGTAATGTTGTTTGGACATACCAAATTCTTGAACTAAACCAATTAAAGATCATTAAAACTGTTTAGTTATATAAAATTTAGATCACTTGTGCACAAGGCTCATTTGTTTGTGTTTGAAAGGTATTTCTGACCTTTGACGTCTACGAGACGTCATAACATGATCTAATCCCATTTGGTCTAATACCCATCGAATCTAACGTCAATTCATCTAAATCCATTTTGTCTAATACCAATTTGTCTAATAATAATTTGGTCTAGCATCAAACCATAATGTATAACATCCATCTGTAGGCCTAACTAATACCATCTGGTCTAATTAGGTTTAATAACAACAAACATGTTTGTTCTTCAGTGGCGTAAATTTCTTTTTGACATGGGGGGATGAGGTTGATGAAAATTTATGAAAGAAACTGGTTTTGATGAAGAGGTCTATTACTAGCACATGTGCGCGCGAAGCGCGCTAAAAATTGTCATTTAGAAGCTAAAATCCTTAAATGTAATTGTAATTAGAACAAAATGCGCGCGTAGCGCGCAAAAATTTACCATTTTTAAACTATTATGGTTAAATATGAGTTTATTTTTGGTCAAAAACACATGAACGGGCATCAACATTGGGGGGGGGGGGTGATCGTATTGACCATCCCCCCTCATCAAATATTGGGGGGATATATCCCCTCACCCCCCGGGATTTACGCCTATGTTGGTCTTAACTCTAATATCTATTTTGGTCAAATATCCATCTGGTCTTATATTTGGTCGTAATATCCATTTGGTCTAATGTCCATTTGGTCTGTTACCCATTTGATCTGACGCGTCTGGTCTAATATGATCCACTTGGTGTAATATCCATTTGCACAAATATAATTTGCTCTAATGACCATCCGGTCTAATACTCATTTGTCATGGTCTAATATCCATTTGATCCTAATTACCCATTTGTCCTGTATGATATACATGTATATAAAATATATATACCATAGATCCTGAAGAGCATTTTCTTCTGCAGGTAATAATAATATGATTAAACCTCATTAAATTTGTACTCCTTAACCCTCCCCCTTGAAAATTCGCTATAAAGCACCCGATGCTTATGATTTTGATACCAGTGAATAGCTATGGTCCTTCTCTTTCCATTGATACCAAAAATAAGTACCAACATGCCTAGTATGGCGTCACAATGACGTCATCAAATCCGTGAGTCGGCAACATTGGCATTTTCCCCAGAAAATAGGCGAAAATCCAATTTTGCGCTAAAAAAGGTAGGAATATGGGATTTTCATGCGGTTTTCAGCTCTAAATGATGGCAAATGACTAGTTTTACATAAACATAGAGTTTTAGAGCCATACTGTGCATAATATTTTCAAAAATGCACCATAAAATATCCTGGGGGAACCCCCTTACCCTTCGACTTTGACGGCATACCTAACCCCGGTGAAGATGCTACCTTCACATTTTTTTCGCTAAAATGACCAGAAAGGATGAGAGAATGATTACCTAGAAGCTTTTCACGCAAGATTTTGGCATTTTAGCGCACCGGAGCGAAGTTCACGGGGGTGGTAACCCCCCCCCCCCCCCCCCCCCCCCCCCCGCCCCCTCCCCCTTGGTAAGACGAGGGTTAAATGACTCAGCTGGCTCTTTGTGGAATTGAACATTCCACCCACAGATTACACAGGCTGAACTAAGCATTTGATTCCTTTTTGAGACCCACAATTAGAGATCATTAATATCCAGGTAGGAAGCATGGAAGTTTTTAAACTTTACCCATATTGAGACCAGAAAAAGGAAAACTCACCATAAGAAAAAAGCAAAACATCCTATATATTCAAAGACTCTAAAAATCAGTTTGTAATGCCAATATAAAAGTTTGTTTCAGTAGGTAGGCCACAAAACTAAATGGCAAAATTGCGCTTTTTATTTTTTTTGTTTTATTTATTTGGGTTTTTTTAAAAGGATTTTCCCCATAAATAGATCAGCTATATAAATGGCAAGTAAAAGAAGGGTTGCAATCATATTTGATGTCAAGAATTATTAGTTTATAAAACAAAAATATCGATTGGATCGCATATTTTTTTAAAAAAAATAATGCAAGTTAAAACTTGCAACTCCTTGGCGGGTAAGGTGGGGAAGTGGATTTAATTCTCGAACAGAATGGAACATACGCTTTAATTGGTAAATGGACGAAAATGGCCTTTAAAAGGTAAATGGTCCCCCCACACGGAATAGCCCTTTAATTGGTAAAGCGAGGGGAATGGCTAATGGTAAATGAAGGAGGATGGTCATTTAATTGGTAATGAGGGGAATGCTAACATTGGTAATGATAGAATGGTCCTTTAAAGTTACAGGAGATGACCTTCAAAAAGGTAAAGAATAATCCTTTAAATGGCAACAAAATGAAGGAGGCCCTTTAATGGTTAAATGAAGGAACGGCCCTTTATCCCTTTAATTGGTAAAGGAAAAATGGCCCTTCGATATAAATACAAAAATGACTTAATTGGCTTAATCTCGACTTAATTTGTAAAGCAAGGGAATGACTCTTTAAAGGGTAATGACTAATGGGAAAGATAAAGCGGCAAGATAGCTCATCAGGTAAGCGCTCGACTCCAGGATATGCTCATCCATGCGTTATAGGCGTGCGTTCGTTCGAGCCCTGTGAGATTCAGCGATCTTGTAATTTCCTGGACAAGAAATTAACCGCTTGGTTGTCCAGATTACCAATGCGATATTTGGGAAGGCTGGTCCCGGCTCGATGTTTATCTCGAGTAGTTGCGTGATAAGGGAAAGCGCTGATCCCGATCTGATGCATCCCTTGAAATGATGCTAAATGGTTTATGGTATGGTTGGGCCACAGTGATCAGCGGCCATTTGTGAAAGCGCTTAGAGGCCAATAGCATAAGGCGCTATATAAATCTCTGCTATTATTGCTATTATATTAAACGATAGAATGGCCCTTTAAAAAGTAAGTTAAGGAATGACCTTTCAAAGGTCAATTAAGGAATAAACTTTTAATTGGTAAATGAAGGAATGGCTCTATAATTGGTAAGTGAAGGAATGGCCCTTTTTTGGTAAATGAAGGAACAGCCCTTTGGTAAATAAAGGACTGGTCCTTTAAATGGTAAATGAACGAGTGACCATTTTATTGGTAAATGAAGGAATGATCCTTCAATTAGTAAATGAAGGAATGATCCTTTAATTGGTCAATGAAGGAATGGCCATTTCTATCGTAAATGTAGGACTGGCCCTTTAATTTGTAGATGATGGAATGGCTCCTTTAATTGATAAATGACGGGAATGGCAAATTGGTAAATGATAGAATGGCCCTTTAAAAAGTAAATTAAGGAATGACCTTTCAAAGATCAATTAAGGAATAACCTTTTAATTGGTAAATGAAGGAATGATCCTTTAATTGGTAAATGAAGGAATGTTCCTATTATCGGTAAATGAATGGCCCTTTCATTGGTAAATGAAGGAATGGCCCTTTGGTAAATAAAGGAATTGCCCTATAATTGAAAAAAAAAGGAATAAACCTTTAATTGATAAATGAAGGAATGGCCCTTTAATTGGCAAATGAAGGAATGGCCCTTTAATTGGTAAATGAAGGAATGATCCTTTAATTGGTAAAAAAAGGTAAAGGGGACGGACCTGTGTACACAGGAACGGAGTGCCCATCTCTCTTTCGAAGCGATTGGGCCAGACTCCACCATATAATTTTGCTGTAGTGGGATCGCCACACCTCATCTACAGCGAGCCTGTTACCTTCCCAGCATTGAATAATGCCGGTACCCATTTATACACCTGGGTAGAGAGGAGTAATTGAGGTAAAGCGCCTTACTCAAGGACGAAACACATTGAACACAGCGGGGCTCGAACCCACAACCTTTGGCGTGCGGGCCGAACGCTGATCCACTGGACCACATGGTAAAAGAAGGAATGACCCTATAAATGGTAAAATAAAGGAATGACCCTTTAATTGGTAAGGACGCTGTACGTGTTTCCCTATGGGAATTCGCCATTGACACGATTGGTTGGTAAACATATGGGACATAATATGTCAGCGGGAAATTCAAAAATTGGCCGACAAATTTATGATCTGTAGTTTTATCCTTCATATACATAACATGATAGAGGAGATCGAGCTATACACAGAAATGTTCATGTTGAAGGGTCAGGACTTCCAAGAAGAAGGTAAAAAAATAATAAAAATAAATTACAGATTATCGGTATAAATATGTATAAAGCAGCTATCAATTTTTCCACGCGTTTTAATCATAGCTCCCATATGGGTCCAGTGAAAGTGTTAAGGATTGGCCCTATAATTGGTAAATGGAGGAATCACCCTTTCATTGGTAAATGAAGGAATGCCCTTTTAATTGGTAAATAAAGGAATTGCCCTACCCCTGTCAGACCCATGGGAGGGCCCTGGTTGTATGAATTACATGGTTATTAGGGGGCTTGTGCCCTGCTACAAAAATACTGCAAGTTAAAACTCGCAAATCTCCTGGCGGAAAATATATCACTATGAGCTACAATAAGCTCATCTACCAAGGACACAGTTCGGTGGGTTGTACTTGTACATACATTGACATGAACTGACCTTGTGTGATCTGTGTATCATCTATCATACCCAAAAAACAAGTGGTGTATTTTCTAAATGCATGGTGAATGAAAGGTACTGAACTGTGCCAAGGGAATTGAGATTTTACTAGCTCATAGTGATAGCTGGTGGATTTAATTCTCGGATGGAACGGAACATATGCTTTAATTGGTAAATGAAGGAATAACCCCTTTAAAAGGTAAATGGAGGAATAGTCTTGTAAATGAAATTATAGCCCTTGATAAATGAATAAAGGGATAACCCTTCAATTGATAAATAAAGGAATATCCCTTTAATCGATAAATGAAGGAATACCCCTTTAAAATTTTTAATAAGGATGTCCTTTAATTTGTCAAAATGGAATATTAGCCCTTTGTTACATAAGTGACTGTCTAATGTGGGTAAATTAAATACAACTGAACCTTTAAAGGAAAGGCCTGACCCTTTAACTGTAGAATGACTAACCAGTATAATTGTAAATGAACTTTAATGGACCTTTAATTGGTAAATGAATGAATGGCCCCTTTAACTTGGTCAATGAGAAGGGCCATTTAATCGTCACATGTGGAAATGACCCTTTATTTTGCAAATTATGGATTGGTTCCCTTTAATATGATAATTACCAATATGGCTAATTATAAACGATAAATGGCCATTTAAAACTGAATAATGAACCCTTTGACAGGTTCAATTAAGGAATAACCTTTTAGAAAAATGAAGGAATAACCATTTTATTGGTAAATGAAGGAATTATCCTTCAATTGGTAAATGAAAGAATGGCCCCTTTAATTGGTCAATGAAGGAATGGCCTTTTAAATCGTAAATGTAGGACTGGCCCTTTAATTTGTAAATGATGAAATGGCTCCTCTTTTAATTGATAAATGATGGGAATGGCAAATTGGTAAATTAAGGAATGACCCTTTCAGAGGTCAATTAAGGAATAACTTTTTAATTGGTTAAATAAGGAATAGCCCTTTAATTGTAAATGAGGACTGCCACTCTAATTGTAATGAAAGCGAAGAAATGACCATTTAATTGCTAAATACTGATATGACCCATTTTAAACTCAAAATATAGAAAATAGCCCTTTAGTAAACGATAGAATGGCCTATAAAAATCATTAAGAAGACCGTTCAAAGGTCAATAAGAAAAAACATTTAATTGGTTAATGTGAATGGCCCTTTAATTGGTACATGAAAAATGGTCCACCATGAACATGAAGGAATGGCAGTAATTGGGTTATGAAGGAAGGCCCTTTACTTCGTATAATGAAGGAATGGCCTTTATTGGTATATGAAGGAATGGACCTTTAATTGGTATATGAAGGAATGCCTTAATCGGTACACCCGAAGGAATGGCCCTGTGATTGGTAACTGAAGGAATGGTTCTTTAATGATAAAAATGAAGGAATTAGCGTTTAATTGTCAATGGAAGGAATGGCATTTAATCGTAAATGTAAGATTGCCCCTTTATTTGTAAATGATGGATATAGTCCTTTATTGATAAATAACGGGAATAGCTAATTGCTAAATGATAGAATGTCCTTTAAACGTAAATTAAGGAATGAGCCTTTCAAAAGGTAATTAAGAAATAACTTCAATTGGTAATGCATGCCCTTTTTAATTGGAAAAATGAATGGTCAATAATTGATAAATGGAGGAGGAAGTCCCTTGATTGTTAAATGAGGAATTGCCTTTTAATTGTAAATGAAGGAATGGCCCTTTAATTGGCAAAGAAGAAATGCCCTTTAATTTGGAAATGAAGAATGGGCCTATAATTGGAAAATGAAGGAGTGGCCGTTTAATAGTAAATGAAAAGAAAAATTTTTTGTTTTTTTAAAGCCCTTTTAATTTTAAAATGATGGAATGACCCTTCAGTTGATAAATGACGGGAATGGCTTAATTGTCCAGCCGAACGAGTCGGACGGGGCCTTGAAATGAGCAGCGTCCTTTCGTCTGTTCGTCCGTCCGTTCCGTTCGTCCGTCCGTCCGTCTAGTTGACACCAAATGTTAACCCATGTGTTACGATTTATCTGGAGTTCCGTAAGGGGACAATGATTTGCAAACTTGGTGGAAAAGAAGCGGGTGATGAGTCTCGACCTGATTAGATTGTGGCTGTAAAAATATGCTAAGTAAGTATTAATTTGCATAATTTAGGCGAGAAGTTCTGCAAGGCTGATGTGTAAAGTTTTCTGGAGTTCCAGTAAGGCGTATAATGATGTAAACTTGGTGGAAGGAAGGGGCTGAAGAGTTCTTGACCGATTAGATTTTGGGCGTTATTTCTGGGCAAATTGAGTAGTGCAAATGAGCTACGTAATATGCCAAAAAATCGGCATAATTGCTATATTTTGAACGGTACCTCGGATACTCAAAATTCTGCGCTGCATGAAAGCCTTCATGAGGCACATTCGTTTTTGCAATGTCGAAGTATGTGATATATGCGGCCTTAGGTATGAACCAAATGAAGCTAATTAAATATGGCGTAATTGCTGTATCTCTTCTGAAAACGGTACATCGGGTAGGCAAAATCCTTCGCTACATGAAGGAAGGAAGGGCTACCTGAAAAGGACTTAATATCTTCTAGGGGAGGGGGCTGAGGTGTTGGGAGGGGTGGGGGTGTTGTGGGGTTTTGGGAGGGGGTGGGTTATTGTGGGGGTGTTGGGGAGGGCGGATATATATCAAGCGAAAATAAATATATCACGCTGGCTTTCTGTTCGGTATTGCGTGCGGGTTTGTAAATATAGCAAGGGAAAAGAGGAAGCTTCCATTGATTGTTGTACGGGCGTTGCAATTTGTCGGAATAACTATCTTGATTTTTTCGCAAGGAATTACTCCAAATGACATGAAAACATAGGCTTACGTCTTATTTGGGGATATTCATTATATATGTGCGATAGATTCATGCCAATAAATCCCTTAAGAAAATTTCCCGCACGGCTGTATACAAGTTATTGGAGTTCTGTAAGGCGTATATTCTAATTGATAGTGATGGAATTGGTGGAAGAACGGAAGCGGTGTTGGAAGTGAAGAGTTCTCGACCTGATTAGATGGGCGTATTTCGGGCAAATTACTTATGCAAATGCGCTCTAATTAATATGCAAAAAAATCGCCGTAATTGCTATATTTTTGAAACGGTGAATCGGGAGACGCAATTCCTTCTCTGCATGAAAGTCTATCATGGTGCGCCAACTTCTTTGCCATTGAAAAAAGTGTGAGATATGCGGCTCAGGTATGCAAATGAGGGTGGGTAAGTAAAATGCAGTTATTGCAGTATCGATAAAACGGTACATCGGGCCTTCGCTATGTGGACAAGACCACTCTGCCATACATCATTTGTCGGAATCGTAATGTTGAGACCAAATAAAGGGGATTTTGATTGCAATTGATCTATTGATATGCATAATGCTGTATGAGGAAAAGGTAAATTGGATATGCAGGGGGAGGGGTGAGTGTCGGGAGGGGAGGGTGGGTAGCGGGGGGGGTGGGTTTGGTCTCGCGGAGGGGGAGTGGTAGGGTCTCGGGGAGGGGGAGGGTGGGGTGTCTGGGAGGTGGAGGGTGTGGTGGTGTAGGGAGGGTGGGTGGGGTGTCTCAGTGAGAGGAGTTGGGGAAGGGGTGGTGGGGTGGAGGGGGAAGGTGGGTGTCGGGGAGGGGGAAGGGTGGGGTTTAGGGATGGACGGGTGGGGGTTGGGAAGGCGATGGGGGGGGTGTCGGAGGGAGAGGGGGACGGGTGGGGGAAGTGATGGAGTGACTAGGGGGTCAGTAGGTGGGGTTAGGGGTCAGAGAGGGGGAAGGGTGGGGTTTTCGGGGACGGGAGGATGGAGGATGTCGGGGAAGGCGAGGGTGGGGTGATGGGAGGGTGAAGGGTGGGGGAGTGATGGAGTGACTCGGGGGTCAGGTTGGGGTGTGGGGAGGGGAAGGGTGGGGTTTCGGGGCGGGGATGGAGGCTGTGTGGTGTTGGGAAGGTTGATGGGGGGGTGTCGGGGAGGGGAACGGTGGTGGGAAGTGATGGAGTGACTCGGGGCGTCAGGTGGGGGTCAGGGAGGGGGAAGGTGGGGTTTCGGGGATGGGACGGATGGGGTGTTGTCGGCGAGGGGGACGGGTGGGGTGTTGGGAAGCTGATGGGTGGGGGGTGTCGGGGAGGGGACGGGTGGGGGAGTGGTGGAGTGAGTGGAGTGAACTCGGGGGGGGGGGGAGGGGGAGTGGGTTGTCTCAGGTGGAGGGAGGGATGATCGGACAGGGGTTGGAGGGGGGGTTAATGTGGGGAAGTGGAGGGGACAGGTGGGGTTTCCGGGGAGGGGGGACAGGATGGTGGGCACGGGGAGGGGGGGAACGGGTGGGGTGTGGGAAGGCGATGGGGGGGTGTCAGGAGGGGCGGGTTGGGGTGTTTCATGTCGGGAGGGGGACAGGGGAGGGGTTAGTGAGGGGAGTGGTGGAGTCTCGGGAAGGAGGGAGGGGGTGGAGTGTCTCAGGGAGGGGTAGGGGAGGAGGGGGTGGGATGTAGGGGAGGGGAGGGGTGGATGCGGTGGGTCGAGGGGGTGTTTCTGGGGTGTGGGTGTGGGGAGGGGAGGGGGGAAGGGGGTGGGTTGGTGTCCGGGAGGGGGGGGACGGCGGGATGTTAGGGAGGGGGACGGGAAAGAATGTCCCTCATTCCTCCTGTTTGACTTACATACATAACCAAAAAACAGATTTCACATGCAAAAATTCATTATGAGTAATCTATGTGAAGTTTCCGCCGTGTCTTGAACAACCCTTGGCACTTTACAAGGACATTGCAAAAACAAGTGTCAATTGTGATTCATGCACGTATAACTTTGCAAAAATACTCCCCATGCTCGTCTTGAAATTCTATGAAAGGGCACTCCAGGACGGTTTTGTGCAGACGTCATGTCTTGGCTTAAACAACGTGGAGGAAAAAATACTTGAACTCTAGAAAAAGTTAAAACTTACTTAGAAACTTGGTACGAGTGTAGCACTCTATTAAGTTCTCTATGGAACCGTAAGATTTAAATAGGCCTAGGAACCTTCCTTTGGCGTGATCTCTGTAGGCTACTTAGTTTGGTTTAAAGAATTTTCGTACTCAAAAACCTTTCTTTCTGTTCAACAAAGAAACTTTTTAAGGATTGAAGAGGGGTTGTTATCATAAAGGTTCTAACGTTCAAGGTTCTATCAAAGAGCCATTTTTGGCTACAAACATCTGGTGTGTTTTCTTGCAAAAAAAAAGGTTAATGCTTGCCAATTCCGTTTTTAACATCCAATAATCCACCGTTTGAAAAAGTGGCCGTTCTGCCCATCCCTATTGGCTTGGAAGTGATAGAGGGCAGTGGAATTTTCTGGTCATTCCCACCAGGAAGTCTATGATGCCCAACACTACTGCGGCCTGGCACCATAGGTTGGAGTAATAAAAAAGGCCACAAGAGGCTATTAAATATGCCTGGCATCGCAGTTCCAAGGGTCTAGAAGGAGAAGCCAAAGAAGTCAGCGAATTGTCCGATTTTATATGATCAAATCATGAGTATGTTCTGAATGTTGAACCTTTGGACGGAACTTTGAATGCAGTGAACCGAGAACTGACGAATAGTGCAGGGCCCTGAATAGTGGGAGAAAATATGTGAACTCAGAGACTGGTAAGTTTGAATAAAATTGGTGCATTATTTTTTATATTGTAAATTTGTCGGCCCTAAACAATTAACAAATCAGCAGACAAAGCATTAGCACAGTCATGACAGTGCCAGTCATGACAGTCACAGTTGCCAGTAGTGCCAAATATGGGGTAGGGGCTTAGCCACTAGCAGCTAGGCTAGCCTAGACTAGTGGTTAACGTTATAGCAGTTAGTGATAAGCTGTTTGAGGCTATAGGCTTAAGGCTTAAGCTTGGCTGCTGGCCAGGGTAGCCACGGCCAGGGACCTAGCTAGTGATGCCTAAGTCAAGTTAAGACTAAGTATAGACCTGCAAAATTCAGTTTCTGCGTACGCAAATTTGGAGCGTAGATTTTCTTACTTAGGAACATAGTATAGACTCAGTAGTAGTAATAGTATACAGGCTATAGTACTAGTTGTCAGGATCAGGCACCTAAGGCAATTTCATGATTGTGTGGGTGCCCCTACCATTTGACTTGGTGCCCTAAAAAAGTGCTATTGTCTAATATTAATGGCCTGCCGTGTGGTGCCCTTTTAAAATGGAGAAAACTGCATCCCCGCCCTAATTATTATTTGGCGCCTGTAAGTATTATAAATTATATTACACTAGTCCAGGCGAGTCTCGCTAGACAGTACCCAGCCTTAGCATGCTAGCGGCCGTTCTTTTACTTAGTCTAAGCTAAGGCTAGCATAGATAGGACCTACCGGGTTTATGACCGGATCAAAATATGCAGTGTCATGGTGTAGCTTGCATGAACCAGCTGGCCTGAAGGCTGAAACTGAAATAACCTCACTCGGCCGTTTACCTAGAATAGATATCCCTAGCCTAGCATTTTTGTAATGGCTGTTGGTACCGGTAACGGGTAGGCTAACTATAGCAACGACAGCCGGACGTCAACGCTGTTTCCGACACTACCTGCCAGACTGGCAAAACTGTTGTCAATGGATAGTGTCATTGTTATCTGGTGATGGGCCTAGCCCGTTAGCCTTAGAGATTATATTATTAGGCTATGCCTAAGTTATGCCATGTCTACTTTGCCAGGCATGGGCCTTAGGCCGGGTGGACTAGTGATGCAGAGAGCTAGTCCGCGCTAATAAAATTGACTAGTTTGCCTCTACTAGGCAGGGTTGGCCGGTATTCCATGCCCCCGGGTACCCAGGCGGTCATTACCGTATGTACCGCAGGAAATACCACCAGTACACATATTGCCCAACGGGAATCATACATGTATCAAAAGGGAATTTTCAAAACTTCATTGTCTTTAAATGATGAAAAATGACAACCAGATAAGCATCTTTCATGCAATAAATGACCCTGGGTTGATGGTGTTTCATTTTTATCACTGACTTAGCTATTGACTCTTGATTCTTGACCATTTCAATTTAATTAAGGATTTTAGGACTCCATCAATTTCTCTCAACAATATTTCAATACAAGCAAAAATGACCTACATAATGTAGTTATTTTTTTTTTTTTTTTTTTCTATAGACACAGATAGACCTATTCACTAATTGGCCCAGGTAAAGGAAATAACTTGCCACAGTTAGTGTTGTAGTGCCCAGTATGCTAAATGGATGTCAAATAAGACGTATCAGATGGTTTTTCATGGTCATTGGAGTATATCCTTGCGAAAAAAATCCAGATTATTACGACAAATATCACGACTGTACAACATCATGAAGCTGCCATCTGTATTCCCTGTGCTATATTACAACGCCGCACGCAATAAAGAAACAAAGCCAGCGAAATATATACGCTGGCTTGGGTGGGGGAAGGCGGGGTTTCGGGGATGGGACGGATGGGGTGTGAGAAGGCTGATGGGTGGGTGTCGGGAGGGGAAGGGTGGGGGTAGTGATGGAGTGACTCGAGGGTCCGGTGGGGGTCAGGGAGGGGGAAGGGTGGGGTTGGGGTTCGGGGATGGGACGGATGGGGTGTCGGGGAGCGATGGGTGGGGTCGTGGGAGGGGGACGGGTGGGGGAGTGATGGAGTGGACTTCGGGGGTCAGGTGGGTGTCAGGGAGGGGGGGAAGGGTTGGGTTTCGGGGATGGGACGGATGGGGTGTCGGGAGGGGAGGGATGGGGGTGTGTTGGGAAGGGCGATGGGTGGGTGGGGGGGGTGGTGGCGGGAGGGGAAGGGGACGGGTGGGGGAGTGGTGTAGTGATCGGGGCAAGGGTGGGATAGGCATGGAGGGGGACAGGTGGGGTGCCGGGGAGGGGGAAGGGTGAAGGGGTCGGGGAAGGGGAGGGGGACGGGGGGGTGTTGGGAAAGGTGAGGGTGGGGATGTCAGGAGGGGACGGGGGGGGTGTCATGTCGGCAGGCGCGTAGCCAGGGGGGGTGCGAAGCACCCCCCCCAAAAAAAATGTGACCAACGGTGCCGCTTATCAATGTTGAAGGTCCGCTTTGCCAGGTTGAAGGTCCGATTTGGTGCGTTTAAATTTAGCGCGTGTTATGTCAGGTGTTGCTACCGAGTATTGGTCAATACAGTCGTTTTAACGTTTACACTATAATTATAGTGTTTTGTTAACGTGATGATGCTTCATTGCTCCGCAAACCCCCCCCCCCCCCACCCCCCCACCCGCTCTTCAGATTGGATGGACGGTACAAAAAAATGGGTCAAACGTAGAGCGTAGCGAGCCGAAAAAAAAGGTTTCTTACAAAAAAAGGTTCATTAGCAAATCCGCACCCCCCCCCCAATCAATTCCTAGGCCAAGGGCCTCACTTGTCGGGGAGGGGGACAGGGGAGGGGGAGTGGTGGAGTCTCGGGAAGAGGGAGGGTTGGGGTATGTCTCAAGGGCAGGATGTCGGGGGGGAGGGGTGGGGTGGGATGTTGGGAGGTGATGGGGGGGGATGGGTGGGGTGTTGTCTGGGGTGGTGGTGTCGGGAGGGGAGGGGAGGGGGGACGTGTGGGGTTGTCCGGGAGGGGGAGCGGCGGGAGTGGGGAGGGGGACGGGAACAAAAAGTCATGTCCCCTAATCCTCTGTTACTTACATAAACACACAAAAAAAACAGATTTCACATGCAAAAAAAGAGTAATCTTGACGTTACGACGTGTCTTAACAACCATGAATTTACAAGGAATTGCAAAACAAGTTTCAATGTGATTCATTGCACGTCATAACTTTGAATCTATTGAAAGGATAGGATCGCGGGACTTGTTCATCAGATATAAGGCAAAAAATGATAGGCTTTTGTTTATCCGCGAGTGAAAGTAATTCTGTTTCACATTCGCGTCTCCCCATAAGCGTGCGCCACGGTTAAAATTGCGCATTGCGTGTGCTGCGTGCCGCGTATTTGTGGCTTAGAAGTTGCGCCCGCATTGTTCTATATCAAATCGCAGTGCGAAGAGTCTTGCCAATTTGGTTTCCCGGCTCATGCAGTCCACGCGGCGATCAAGTGCTCGATCATGTCCAACGGGCTGTTAATCAGACTGTATAATCTATATAATTTTAATCCTGAATTTAATTGTTATATGTTTTTTAAATGTATTAAAAGTATCATATTGTAACTTTTATATACTTGACTGTACTTATTTGTTTGGTTTATGTCAATAAACTGAACTGACTAACTGAAAGGGCACTCCAGACGGTTTGTGCATCGTCTATTTCTTCGGCTTAAACAACGGAGAAAATAGTACACCTTAGAAAAGAGTTAAACTTAAAAAAACTTGGTCCCGTATTATCACCGCTATAACATTCTCTGACCGTAAGTTTAAATAGGCCAGGACCTTCCTTTGGCGTATCTTCATGTAGCCAATTTGTTCTAATGCTTGCCAATTCCTGGTTTTTTAACAATCCAAAATCTACTCGTCCTTGAAAAAGGTAGGCATTTTCCCTCCTCTTTGGCGTTGGAATTTTTCTGGCATTTACCACCAGGAAGTCTATGATGCCACACTACTGCGGCCTGGCATCGCAGCGCGCAGTTTCCCCAGGAGTAAAAGCACCAAAGTCACGATTTTGTCCCGTGTTCTATATATGATCAAATCATGAGTATGTTCTGAATGTTGAACCTTTGGGGACGAACTTTGAACTGCAGTGAACCGAGAACTGACGAATAGTGCATGCCCTGGAATAGTGGGAAATATGACTCAGAGACTGGATAAGTTTGAAATTTAATGTGGCTGCATTTTTTTTATATTGTAAATTTGTAGGCCTAAACAATTACAAACTAGCCAAGACAAAAGCAGTAGCACGTTCATGACAGTGTCACAGTCATGACAGTCCCACAGTGCCAGTGCCTAAATATGGTGTAGGGCCTATCGCTAGGCCTATCCTAGACTAGTGGGTAACGTTATAGCATTAGGCTAAGGCGTTGAGGGTCTGAGGCTAAGGCTTAAGCTGGCTGCCTGGCCCATGGTAGCCCCAGGGCCCAGCAGGGACCTAGATAGTATGCTAAGTAAGTTAATATAAGTATAGCCTACCAAAAAAATTCTAGTTCTGCGTAGCAAATTTGGAGCGTAGATTTTCTTACTTAGGACATAGTCATAGTACTCAGTATAGGTACTAGTATCAGGCTATAGTACTAGTATCAGGTATCAAGGCACCTAAGGCAATTTCAATGATTTCCGGGGTGCCCCTACCATTTCATTTGCTTTGGTGCACTAAAAAACTGCTATTGTTTAATAACATAATGGCTGCCTTGGTGCCCTTTTAAAATTGGCAAAAACTGGACTTGGCCCGCCCTATTCTTATTTTGGAGCCTGTAGTATTATAAATTATATTACACTAGTCCAGGCGAGTCCTAGCTAGACGTATCCCAGCCTAGCATGCTCGCGGCCGCTTCTTTTACTTCGTCTAGCTAAGGCTACATGAATAGGACCTACCTGTTATAGACCGAAGATCACAATATGCAGTGTCAGGGTGTAGCTTGCATGAACCACTGGCCTGAAGGCTGAAACTGAATAACCTCACTCGGCGTTTACCTAGAATAGATTATCCCTCGCCTAGCAGTTTTTAATGACTGAAGCCGGTACCTGTAGCCTACTAGAGCCACGACAGCCCAACGTCAACGATGTCTTCCGACACTACCTGCCATGTCTGGCAGACCTAGGCAAACTGTGTCATGGAAGTTGTCATTGTTAGTTTTTTTATCTGGTTATGGGCCTGCTTGCTCCGTTAGTCTATAGTAATTAATTTATTAGCCCTATCCTTATAGCCATGTTACTATTGCCATGGCATGGTGGCCTTAGGGCCGGGACTAGTATGCTATGAGCTAGTCCAGCCTAAAATACTAGTTCTGCCTCTACTAGGCAGGGTTGGCCAGATTTTCCAGCCCCCGGAAGTACCAGGCCGAAACGGTGAATACATGTACTCAAAAAGTGACATTTCAAACTTAATATGTACTTAAAATATCATGAAAATACAACCACAATAAGCACTTTCATGCAAAAATGACCCTAGGTTGATGTGTTTTCATTTATCACTGACTTAGCTATTGAAGCTTGATCTTGCCCATTTCAATTTAATTAAAGGAATTATTAATGGCATGAGGCAGTTTCTCTACAATTATTTAAATACAGCAAATGACTACATAATGTAAGTTACTATAGACACAGATAGACAATATTCACTAATTGGCCCAGGTAAAGAATTAACTACTTTGCCAACAGATAGTGTAGTGCACATGCTAAATGGATGGCAGAACAGACCTTCCATTGGCAGTTTTTATTCTAAATTCTTTAAGTTGGTTTCCTAGTGTAGCCGGTCCTATTTCATAAGAAACAACTCCTGTTGTATATGTGACTATTGTCCAGCCTATCCCTTTATGAAAATAAAAGGAACATGTTAATAACTCTCCTAACTTCATGACAGTGCACAACAAAGGGCTCAGTTTTTTCCATGTCATATCAAAAACATGAGCTCAATTTATTGAGCTCCTGAGTTCAGGAGCCTGAGCTGTAGGAGTCTGAGCAATTGAGTTCCTTAGAAATGATGGGATTATTGTCAATATTGTTAAGACCTTCAGAGTATTTTATGGGAATGTGTTGACGAAGAGCCTTTCGGTGAGCTGAATTTTCAGCACATAAACTAAAGTTGATCTTACACACATGAACATAAACAAGCACTTAATAGTTTGTTCATGAACCCAGCCCCATAAAGATGCCATGGCATTGAAGCTTGCACTGAATTGTTGGAGCAAGATCAAACAAATCCCCACCCGCCAAAGAATTCATACAACTCCTCCTACTTACCCTCACTCAAACCACTTCACCTTTAACAATGACAATGATTTCGGTATCAGGAACAAGAGGTTCTATATAGATAGAGAGGTAACGCGTTACGCTTCCATCTTTAGAAATTCATCGTCCTTCGCATGTTTTGGCCGACCACAACGAAAACATATAGTACCAACAATAGAAAGCATGGCTGCCTCCGCTTCTTGCACATAATGTGGGTGCCGCTTTACACTAATCGGTAGTGATACAAATTGATGTACTGTGTTAGCGGGAGGTGGCCAGGTGTAAATCATAGTGCACCTGATCATTGTGCTCATATACCGTTTTTTTTTCCATAATGAAAACAAGCGCGCTTAGGTGAAAGGAGGTATTCATTGAGGCGTTTATTTAAAATCAATACGACTGACGAGTCATTTCATTCGTTGTTTGGCCATGGGTAGGACAAATTACCACCCAATAGCACCAACAGCCAACAACTGATATTTTGCCGATTGTTTTTTATCGAATTGACATTATGTGTGTATACAAGCCCCAAACTAATAATATTCCGTGCAATATATTCAAAATTGTCTGCGCACAGCACGGACGACTGGTTTTGAATGGGCTTCACCCCCTTGATCAGGAACGTGTAAACGGGTGGAAAGATACGCGCCCCTCCCACTATATCATGTCAGCTCGAGAATGACTCCAAAAAGACCTCTGGTTTGGCTCCGTTTGCATAGACTGCATATTTTTAATTTGGACCTATACTGAGGAAGATCTGACCCAATTCATAGATAGAACCGCTCAATTGCATTCATCCCCATATTAAATTCACATCCGCAGTTCCAAATATTAAATCGCATTCCTCGACGTCAAAGTCAAACTCACAACTCACGCACTATTACCACTGGTTTAACACCCCCACCAACACAGACAAACACATATGGGTCATTCCATCAGGTAGGACTCAAAGTGTGACATGGCTCTTTATCATCAAAAGTATACACTACTTTTGATACAGTTATTTCATGTAAGATGCACCTTTGGGTGTGCAAGAAATAGTGACAAAGTTTGTAGACATACGAATGTGTCTTGTCCGAGTATATAGAAAAACATGTCCTGTTTGATTGACTTTAGACACGGTTGTCCTTGCGTGTTGCGTCTGAATTTCACAAATTCTCATTTTGTTAACCTTTCAATATGAATTGATTAAAATAACTTTGTGTACTATAGAACGAGTATGAAATGCCACTAAATCAAAGTTTTAATTTTTAAGTTTGTAACCAAATAAAAGTGAATGGGTAGATTTGGTTCATTTTTTTTTTGGCGGTGTCCGTGTTAGTCCACATTTTTATACTATGGGTTTTTGCATTTGGTATTGATTTTTTTCTGCTATGTGTGGGGATTTACAACCACTGCAAGAGTTTTACATGTTGCAATTTGGTGGTCTCCTGGAAGACCTATCAAGTATTTTATTTTGTGTCATTATTGTCATTCCCTCAAAATTGTGTGACAAATTTTCAGGTAAATATTCGAATCGCCAACAATGTAAAATTCCCAATGTTTGTCCAAGACTACGAGTATATGCGCTTAATTGTCTTCCAAAAAGACTGAAATGTAGCGAGTTTTATTGGAGGTGCTCTATCTAAGCTCCATTGAAATTCAACATGTCCAAGGTGTGGAGATCTATAACCATGCATATAAAACCGGTGCAAGGTCTGGCTCTAATTTTAATAAACGATAAAAGGCAGATAAAAGAGAGCCTGAATAACTATCTATATAACTTACTTGAACATTACCACCGTCTATTATATGTTGATACACCCAATATATTTAATAGGCTCTGTGTCGTGGTATGGGGCAAGGAACGTACTGGTTGGAACGAATTCCGTTTGCAATCTGTCTGAATTTTCCGTTACAATTGCAAACACAGCATGGCTTATTGATGACCGTCCGCCTGGTAAAGGACATTTTTATAAAATTCATATCGCACCAGGGAATATTGCAAAGGGATCGTTCTGACCCAAACAGAAGTATTGTTTTTGCTGAAAGAGCTATACAAATCCATTTTGGCTAGTAGGTATTTTTTTTGTATCCGGCCTAAGGTCCATTATTTCGAACTGATTGCCAGGTTGTTTTTTTTCTTCCCTCTCCAAGAAAACAGACATTTTAGTGGTTTGGACGGCAAAGGCTTGACAATAATCATAGGGCAAGGGGCAATTTAACCCCCTGTAAAAGGCAAAAATGCCCCTGTTTCTGAAACAAACCTGTGTCATTTGGTATAGACCAGGGGCCATAAAATGTTAAAAACACCCACAAATTGCTCCTGGTCTGAAATCCTTATTTTCAACGCCTGGTTTGGAAAGGCATCAAATATATTAAAAAATTATAAAGAATAGGGAAGTAGATGAAGTTTTTTTGAGTCATTTTGAGGCATATAAGGGTAAATCTTTGGTTTTTATCAGTGGTGTTTTTTTTTTTAAGTTTGTCAATTTTGTGGTATGCATGATGCGTGACCGGTGTGGGTGCGTCAAGATGGGTAAATAAGCAGCCATACATTTAATGTTCAAAATTATATAGCCTTTTGGTGGTTTAATTATTGTGGTCAAAATTAAGGTCATTTAGGTCACTTTAGGGGTCCCTTATGCGTTGGTATGCGTTCGTGTGGTTAAAATATTTTAGTTGCGTGACCAAATCAGTCAGACTGGTTAGCTTCTATTGAAACATGGCGTTATGTGAGGGATGATTGGGAGTCAAAGGCCAAATTCCATGATAGGGTCATATCGTCGTGGTTCTGCATACTGTCGAATCGGCAGATAATGCTAGTTCTGAGAAAACGGCGTTTGAAAAGTTTGAGTTCCTTTAGAGAATGCGTGTAAATTAAATGAAAATGAAAGGAAATGCTATTTTAAGTGGTGTAATTTAAAGAAAGACCAGAATGGTTTAATACTCCGACAGTATTAAAACAATAACAACTGTTTTTCTTTATTCAAATGGCCACCGAATGTGATTTGACAGTTTTGGTCAAAACCCAACTGTTTTGGATTCGCTGGTGGTTCTAAGAGTCGAATACGTACTTCGACTGCAAAGTGAAACCCATTGATTTTCTAATGTTTGGTATGGTGGAGATTAATAGCTACGGTTTTTGTTAACTATTTTTAAATGATGATGCCGACGATGTCACGATGATAAGATATAACGATGGCGGTGATGGTGGCCACTAACTATGAACTTAAGGAAACTCGAGCTTGACGACGACAGATATCTACTGGGATGAATGAATGAATACTACTGGATGATACCGATGACGATGACGATGATGAATGAATGATAATTGAATGAGGGGTGAATGATTGATAAAGACGACGAACGACGACGATGACGATGTCCCCTATTTGCATTGTAGTTATTGCTACAAAAACGTGCAAATGTTGTATAAAAAAGACTTCCATTAGCGGTTAAAATGGGAAACCTTCACTGTGGCATTATCGTTCTTTTGTAAAATATGCGCAGACAACCACATGACCAACGAATGTCAGAATTACAACCTCTTAGAAAATTTTGGGCACCTTACAAATTGATATCTTTAATTAGTCCCTCCCCAATAATGTTTTTTTTAACCTCATTTTTGCAGGAATCATAATTCAGGAGTACTACGTAGAATTGGACTACAAACTTTTTAGTGCTGTTTTTATAACAAAATCATAAATAGTATGCATGTTTTCAACACACATAAATATTGGCCTAGAACTGGTTCAAAAATTTTGAAGCTCAAAAATATTTTAAAATATACGGTTTTTGGAGGATAAAAGTGTCTAAAAACTTTTACCACAACCATATTTTTCCTCGTTTTCTTTTCCTTAAATGTTCCATTACACTATCTTTTACATTACTCTAACAACAAAAACGCTTAAATATAATACCAAACTTTGTTTTTTTTTTTTTTTTTAAAAATGGGTAATATACTAAATAGTAACACTACATACTCTAAACAATTTGAGGGCCCCAACGCCTTATACAAACACTCCCAAAGAAATATCAGTTTTGTTCCGGAAAGGTCGATTTATTTTAAAAATGAATGTATTAGTTATTATTAGGTTTGAACATAACCAGGTACCATAAAAAAAATCAAACTCACATATGTTTACCAGTATATTTTTGGTAACACGGTTTAACTAAGGGGTTTTTGGGGGTGGTAAAACAATTCTTATTATACGCAATCTGATTTCGATGTTGGTACCCCCCCCAGTTTGATAGCGTTTTGGTCCTCCGTTTTCTATTGTTCCAACATAACCCTAGTATGGTTTACACATGACGTTCAAAGTTTGTCCCCCCCCACAGTTTGCAAAATTGTCCATTTGCCACAGACACCAAATCAGAGTATAAAAATGAAAAAAAAATGAAATTTTTTTTCCATCAAAGTTAAAAATATGGGATTTTTCAGCATGGCGGGGTTTTTGGTCCCAATGAATTGAAATGACTATTTTTTAATCACCATATAATTTTAGAGCCATAACCAGTGGCACATATTAATGCAAATGAACATAATAATAACTAAAGTGTAATGCAGTATCATTTTTTTTGTGATAGGCCACGCACAATGTGCCCGAGGTCCGAACCACTATAATGGTGCCCTTATTTTTTTTTACCTTAGATCCCCTAGATGGACACTACAAAACCTTTCTTTCTATTCTATTAACTAACACAACTTGATTTTTTATTTGTTTGTTTGTATAGGTTTTTAAGGTAATATGCCTTAATTTATGTGTATTTTTGGGTATGCCGATGAATGGAAAATAATGAGTAAGAAAATGCATAGCATTAGCGGCTCAATATTACAGAATAATGGGCAGAAACCTGACCAATCAGAATCTGCATTTTCAATATGATTAGTAAGGTAAAGGGAAACCACTCCCCCAACCAATCGACTTTCGACGCTAACCCCCGGTGACGGTGCTAACCTTTCACATTTGTTTCGCCACAATGAGCAGAAGGATTTGAAATAATTATATGAAGAACTTTTACGAAGTTTTTAAAAAACGTTTGTTTTTTTTTTTGTTGCCGCATCGAGGAAAGTTTAAACTGGGTGGTAACTCCTCCCCTTTGGTCATAACAGGTTTGATGTCACTATGTCCCCCTAAAAGTGATAAAATTTGGTTTATTTGTCACAAATGTTCAAACTACAAAACTTGGATGATTCTTTTTTTTTCACACGACGCACAGACGTAGGTTCAATTTAGTACAAGTACTAATGAAACACAAAAAAAATAACATGTTGAACTACATGACAACCCTCAATGAGTATAGAAACATTTCCATTCACCGATTGCCTTAAATCTTGACAGACCTATTTATCGATTTTGCTCACTGAGGTTCAATCTTTGTTCCGCGAATACGTATTTGTTCGCAATTTATCTGTGCGCTTTGAGATATTTTGGACAACGCAAAGCTATCGATACTATTCGATTGTTTTGTGAAACCCGTTTTTATAAATACAACGGGGTGTTATTCGACTGCGGCTTATTTTGGTTATAAATGTAAATTTCACTTTTTATTTTGGGAACAATTAATGAGTACATAAAATGCAACCAGATCAACTATTAACTTAACTCATTTGAGAACCAAAAAATCCAATTCCGAACTATTGTCTCGACCAACGACGATTTAATTGTACATGTGGAATATGTTTTAGGTAAAGTTTGCCTGTAAACCTTTTAGTGCAAGTGTTGAATCTGGTTCGTATAAAAATTTGTTTATCTGCCTGTTACGTATTGAAACCGAGCTGGGGACATATATATCGAGGTCAAAGGTCATTCAGGTCGCTACTATCCTTCTGTTTAGCGTAGACTTGTTTCAAGGCTGTCCTGCTAAGAACCGACCAACTTGCTTTTTTTATTTTTTCACCTTGTACTTGTGTATTGAACATTTTATCTCAATTCTTTGAACAATTGTGTTTTTTCCAAGTTTGAAATCATGCTTTAGGCATTGAAAGGGGCTACCCCTTCTAGAGAAAGATTAAATACAAAAATGGTACACTGGCCTTTGGTATTTTGTTTATAAACGGGCTGGAGATCCGGGGGGCCACTCCATCTTGAAGTGACACACAGTGACACGTAATGTACGGCTGTTAAGCCACCACCCCCCCCCTCTTCCAGCATCGTTTCACCCAAATAACCCCCCCATATTTTGTTTTTGAAAATATCACCCTAAAAGACCCCAATTGTTTTTTTAAATTTTACGTCTGTTCACCCAAGCCCCCTATTTTGGGGGGAAAATGGCGCGAAAATTGAAATTTTCAAAATGCGTTTTGTTTCCAAATTCTTCTACGAACTAAAAGTTCGCAGAACAAAAATTGCTTTATGAATGTCTGTCCTTATCTGCCTTATGTAAAATTGAATGAATTGTCATATTCATCACACGCGGTGTTTTAGAGGAATTCAGCGCATATTACTGCCGTTTTAGGGAATTTTTTTTTCCAAAGAGCTCCACAGAAGCTCCTCGGCAACCTCCAAAACTCCCAACTCCTAGTAAACGACAACTCGGGCGTCCTTCCCCCTGGGTTCGCCGAGTGGAAAAAACAGGAAGTTTTGCTTTTTCGCCTTGGCCAATATGGGGGAAAACATGCCTACACCTGCTGGTGCAAATATCCACACAATGTTCTATTGTTATACATACACAAAATTCCTTTAGTTTGGACAAGGTTTTATGCATTGTTTCCGCCATATTGCCAAAGGCGAAAAGCAACTTCCTGTTGGTTCAATCGGCGAACTCAAGACCCGCTTCCATGTGTAAGGGCGTGGGTTGGAAGTTTATTGACCTTACTAATGGAAGCAATGGACTGTAGGCCCAGGTGAAATTTGGGGAGACCATCAACAAATTAGGTGTGTCCACCACTGGCGAGTGCCAATTGTGTAACAAACTTTTTTTCTTATGGAGTTTGTGGAAACTGGAGCACTATGAGGAGATTGCGATTTTTTTCCCTTCCGTATTGAATACGTGGTTTACACAATTTGTCCACCTCGAACGACCCCTCTAACCCCCGCCTCGGTTTTCTAGAAACCGGAGGGACTGAAGGAGTTAGGGAAGAGGGGAACAAGAAAATGGCAAATTCGGGTGGGATTCCGAACCCAGGGCCCCTTCGGGCTCCAGCCCCAATGAACCCGGGATAGCACGCTACGACGGCGGTGTCGCCTGCCCAGCCCAGCGAGTTTCGTGCCCGTTATGTCTTGGTTTGCATGACTCATCGCTAACTTTTCCTGGACTTAGTGCCATTTCCTCACATGCGTGAGCTTATAATAATTTTAGTTGTTTTCGGGTTTTTATTAGTGTGAATTCTCGCCATTTGTTTTTTTTATTTTAGGAGGGGGAAATATTTCTACACTTGTCTGATTCCTGCCCTATTTCTACATTATTTGTCCCAGACTTGTTAACCAACAACGAAGTTTTTGGTATAGCGGCCCTTGAACAAATATGGTTTTCGCAGCTCCATTATTTATGATGCATCATTTTCTGTTCCCTCCAACTTTAAATTTAGGTCTTTGAACCATTTTCTTTAATCAAAACCGTCTAATCAGATGACCGATTTCACGCGGTTGTTGACCCCTGTGCAAAATTGCCTCTTTTATTTTTAGACCAAGTAATCTCCCCAATCCCCACTTTTAGAGACCGTCGCCATTGTTAACACGTAAAAGTGATTTTTTTTTTTTTTTTTACATTTTTATTACTGTACTTAGGTTTGGTTAAAAGGTGAAAAACATCTTGATGGAAAATTTTTTGATATGTTTTTGTCCAAAGGAATATTTTCTTATTCCAAACCGTTGTAGCGCTCTTGAAGAATTCACTCACTGTACGGGTTTTTCTGATTTTTTTGTCATGAATGAACGGACGAGGACGAGGTTGTATTGGGTCTAGGCATACCCATGACCGACCCACAATCAAAAGACCCAAATTGGTTTGTTAATGGTGTTGCAACCCTGTATTTTGCTGCTTATTTCGTTTGATATCATGAGCGAGTTTTCCTATAACATTGAATGAGGCTGTGGGCCGCCATCGTCCTGCAAAGATCGTTTACGTAACCTTTTAATAAAGCTCCCTCAATCCAACCCAATCGCAATAGAATTGTTTTAAAACTAGAATTAAAAGATCGATTAATTGATCGTTCTCTGTTTACAAATAAAAAGCACATTGGTAATTTATATAAAATATTTATACCGTCCCAGGAAATCCTGCCAACAAATTACCCACGCAATTAAATTCCTACTTTTAAAAAAAATAAGTCCAATCAAACGCTTAAACAACATGGTTGAGTTATACCACAGAGATGTGCAATGTGTAAATAAGAATAAAAAAAGCAAACGAACGAACACCTAACGTAGCATGCCTATCCACAATGTCACACGTTTTTAAAACGTTTATCATGTAAAAATTTTTACAGTTTTTTTTTCCATATAAAGCAAACTGTAAACAGTTTTACAGTAATTTTGAATGGAAAGGATTGTTTTTTGTAAAACCTGCTGCCGCCAGGATTTTTCTGTAAAATTTGCAGTTTCAGTTTCAGGCGCTAGAAAAAGAAAACCTGTTTTAATACGGCGAGCGGACCCTTTTCGAGTAGGGTCGGTCGGGCGAATTTTTCTTTTTTTTTCTTTTTTCTTTTCTTGTTCCTGGAGCCTCAAATGTGCCCTAAAAAAATAGCCCAAACTCCTGAAAAAAGCAAGAGAAAAAAAAATGACAAGATTTTTAACAAAACAAATTTTCTTTAAAAAAATTGCCAAAATCAATAAATTTGGTGGGCTAAACCAAAACCGGCGTTTAATTTTACATGCACCTTTTGCAAAAAACTCAAAAAAATTTCTCTGCAAAACTGAAAATCAAGGTCGGTCGGGGCCCGTAAAAAACAGGGTTTTTTTTATTCTTTTCGTCGCCTATAGTGTTTCCTAATAACTTTAGTACTTCTAATAAGTAGTCCTTATGTTAGGGCACATGTGGTCCAGTGGATCATGCTCGGCCCGCACGCCAAGTTTGTGGGGATCGAGCCCCGGTGGGGCCCAATGTGTTTCGCCCTTAGTAAGGCGATTACCTCAATTACTCCTCTCTACCAGTGTATAATGGGTACCGGCAATTATTCAATGTTGGGAAGGTAACATACTGCTGTAGATGGAGGTGTGGCGATCCCACTACAGCAAACATTATATGGTGATTCTGGCCCATCGCTTCTGAAATAGAGATGGGCACTCCTTTCCTGTGACACATGTCCGTCCCTTTACCTTTTACTTTTTTATAATTGAATATTCATAAATGTATAACTATTGTCGATATTCTTAAAATCACGGTTTAACGGGCTTCACTTTTAAATTTAGTCATAATGGGCCTGGAAAATTTGCATAAAATTATAGTATTTTGTCTGTTATTTCAAAGAACGTCACTTTTCATCTTTTTTTAAATACTTTCCGGTAATACACTGCTATTTTTCAGTGTTTTGAGTGGTTAATAATGACACATGTATGACTCTCGTTATTAAGAATGTTGAAATGACATGTCTAGAATGATTTTTGGGATGGATCACAATTGTTTCAAGGCTCTACTTTAAAGTAGCAAGCAAAGTGCTATAGGAACTGTAATACATATTTGGTTTATAGAGAAAATTCAACATTGAATAATGACTTGTGAAATTGCCTCCAGAGATCAGAAAACTATGCTAAAAAAACTGGTTAAACTTTGAATTTGGGGTCGATCCGGAATTCAACATTGCCTTCTTTAATTGGCATTTGCCCGTAGAGAATATAACTAAATCCCCAAATTTTCCGGGACTTATGCCAGCCCATATCGTATATTTGCCGCAGGGGGCGCATTCCATGTGAGCAACGAGCTAAGCTTTTGGGGAGTTGTTGAATCACATCACGGAAGTTTTTAATGAAAATCAAGGAAAAGGTGGATTATTTGAAGCTGAGAGAGATGAAGAGAACAATTGCGAGGGGAGAACGGTGGTAATTGTGGAAGTACGTCGAAAGCAAATAAAATTACACCAAGTTCTTGTTTTGGTTTAGTCACGGCGATGCAATTAACTATTGACTTTGCTTTTTTAAAATATAAAAACAAATACAATCAATCCATAGGTGAATAAAAAATCGTTACGATTTTGGGCACCTTATTCTGTTTTTGTATCATACATGTACTGACTGCTTCCTCGAAATTTCCATTAAAATCTGGCCAGATCTGGCTCATGTCTTGGCCAAATAAAATACAGCCTGTCTCAAAACAAATGGTACAATCAAAAACCGATTTTTTTCAATATTATATCTCAACATAAGTAAGTCGTTTTGTACATCACATTAAAGAGAAAATACCAGGCTTTCCAGGATTTTTTGTTTCATCTCATTTGCTTGTTTCAATCGAGAGATAACTCCAGTTTACTGCGGAACACAAAAATCGAGTTTGTGCCACTTTCTGGTTGAGTGAAAACGGTGAACGAATTTGTTAAACATAAGTTATTCACACTTGAACAGATATGAAAATCTTTAAAAAGGGATTAACTTCATAAAGAAACTCTAAAAGATACGAAAACAGCTACGTAATGGTGGAAGTTATGTCCAGTAAGTTCTGGCTTTAAGATAAAGTGAATAACATTCGACATACTGTTGTTTGTTAGAACTTAGAAGAGAACCATGAGCGTACAGCTGGCGTACAGCAACCTGGAGGAGAGAGTTTTTATGGTCTTGAAGTATCATGAACGCAAATTCCTACCAACACTTTGATACTTTGCTTCCAAATTCAAATTTTTGTTGACTTTAACAATTAGTAAATGCACAAAGATAGTGGAATATTTTTAAACCATTTCTTTGGATTTGGAGTGTTTATTTTGGTTGCAATTACTTTCCTTCTGGCATGATTTTAACAGCTACCAATTTTGTAATAAATTCAAAGTTCCATTTCATTGCTGTGCAATGAATATTTGTATTGCTTATTATTTATGAAAAGAAGATATTTATCATTGAACTGATTATGTTGATTATTAAACGTGTGTCGATAAAACTAGACGTCTTTTGTTTACTTTAATCTGTGTTTTGTTTCTCATGTCAAGTTGCAATCTTTTGTGAGCTTCCAAACAGCATGGCATAACTGGGCGAAGCAACTCTGCCCATGCATAAAAGTGGCACAAAATCGATTTGGGTATATCGCACTAAATTGATTATATCTCTGGATTGACAAAAGCAAATAAGATGAAACAAACACCATTGGTCTTTGTTCTTTAATATTATACCAAGTAAGAGTGACTTATTACGAAATTTCATATTTAACCAATTTCTTTTCTGATTGTACTATTTTTTTTTAGACAGGCTATGTCCATCTGTCTGTTAAATTTGTGTTTATAGATCAATTTCTGTGAAACATATTGTCATGGAACTTGCCTTGTCAAATAGGCAAGTTCAAATAGGGTCATATGTGAAGAGTTATAAGTTCACACGATGCTCGTTTGAGTGCGTGTTCCGTTGTAAGGGCCTATATATGTATAAAATTTCTAGTTCAAAACTGAAAGGACTTTATAACAAAACAGAGGGGGGAAGCTTGTCCACCACTGATTTCAGAAACCGGTTGGTAGGGCTCTCAAACAACATCTTAGCTATATGTCCCATTATCAGTCAAATTCGCAATTCAGAAACACATATGCATTAAGCATAGTTTGCTCAGCTAACCCACATGGTTCAATCAATGGTTTGAGAGAATTTCAAGGTATCGTGAATGGCGTGACATATTGGTACTTAAAACTTATAGCTATAATATAAAATGCACATTTTGGATTAACAGACATGGCCAGAAAAGTTAAGTCTCAGAAATATTAAAAGGAACATTTTGGACATTTTTTACATAAAGAACGACATATCCGAGTCCTAAATCTTCGTGAATCCTATTCAGAGTTATGCCATAGCAAATTAGCATAAATTACAAATTTTCTGCGGGGCACCTCAAATGAATTTTGTGTTTAAAAAAGATCAGTGTTACTGTTTTTAGATTGTATTACTGAAGAAGGAGAGCATGTTTCAGCATTGAAGTTCTGAGGTTTCACCAAAATTTCAGTTTTCTACATATCTATATAAAAAGTTCTCATGTAACTCATTGAAGCGTTCACAGCGCCGTACGCAGGATTTATGGGGTGGGGATGCTGGACTTTTAAAAAGTTGACCTAACCCCCTGGTCTTTTTTGGACTTTTCGTCATCAAAGAGTGGAGAAAGCATATACGCGGGAAGAAGATATATGAAGAGTTCTTTCACGATCAAGAATTCTTAAAGCGAATAATTAGTATATTGTCAAAGGGAGTCTAACTTTAGACCAGGTGTATAGAAGTTAGAATCCCTTTGAGAATACCAGCTACTAAGTTTTGATGCAGGCTAACAAGAAGACCGAATAAACACAAAACATGCGGCCAACAAGCTGCACTTGCATTACAATTTTAGAATTATAGAAAGTATATAGTTTAAATAGTCCATGAGCCAGTTTCTCTACGTGCCTTAAAATTCGAGTTTGTTGCACCCCCCTGGTGATTAATTTTCCAATATATCACCTTGAAGGGGGTGTCCTCCTGACTAGGATTAGGTATGTTTCCGCCCCGAAAAGTTGCACATTAGCGCATACTGCCTATTTCAAAATGGCCACCATTGTTTTATGAAAAAACTGCTATTGTATTTTCATTACAGATAGGAATTTTATCAAGGACTATAAAGTTCTACCTTACTGAAGTGGGCTTAAACATTTAAGTGTCCAAGATGGCCGCGGGATAGGAGGCATGATTTGTTAAATGTACTAAAATTGCCAATATAGATGGGGTAAGAATGCGGGTAATATTTTGAGAGCACCAAAAAGAGATTTTAATGACATTTGTACATTGCGGACATGATCATAACTCATGATGGCGGTGGTTATACCCGCTCCGGGGGACATAAATCAAGAAGAAAAACACCCATGCACATCTTTTTCGACATAATAAGAACCATGACGAAAACTATTGATAACATTTTCCCGCAATTTTCTCTCGTACTTCTGGATCTTAATTGCAGACCTCTCAACACTAGTTGACGCTGGGAATGAAGCTGATCTAGGCAGTAGAGAGCGAGAAGGAGCCTGTGGTACAAGTCAGAAACAAAGATAGCACTTGATGTGCTCGAAGGAATGTTAGGTCACCATATTTAAATTTTACTTCAACATTATACAATTTGTTCACTTCTTCATAAGCATATTTTTTATTTTTACTGGGAAACACCTATATGACGTCACTGAGTAGTCCTTAAATACAGTCCACAGTCCACACCCATTTATTATGATTTTATTGTATCAGGTTGATATGAGCTGTTCTTCCTATGAACTATTATGTACTCAGTTTAAACTACGTTTTATATGGCCCAAGTAGTATCCAGCTATAGTAACGACGGCACTCTCTAGGACAAATCAATCCCCCACACTAATATTTTTATACCTACATGCTCTTGGAAATGATTTATTAGGGTACATTAATTAGAAAGTGTTTGTTTAATAACGCCAACAGATGGGTAGGTGCTGCTTTTCTTCCTGATTTACGTACCATAGAACGATTAAAATCACCGGCCATTTTTAAAACAATCTGTACGTTAAATAATAAATGCCATAAATTTTCTTTTTTTGACTTCTCCACATATCACCCCGGTTCTTATTTCACAATTTGCCATTTTAAGTCATTTAGGCCAAATATGCCATCCTTGCGGGCGGCTCATCTTGGACGCCTAGATATTTAAGACGCCCCCTATCAGGCAGTTGAACACTGGTTTCGTTAGTCGGGAATAAAATTTCTATCTGTAATGATATTATAATGGGGGGGGTTTTACCTAAAACAAATGGCGTCCTTTGAACTGGTCAGTCCACGCTAATGTGCAGCTTTTCGGTGTCGGAAACTACCTAATCCTAGACAGGGGACGTCCCCTTCAAGTGTATATTGGGAAAATTAATCACTAAATGTGTGTCAACAACGGAAAATCTGACGAGGATGGCAGCTTATGGAACTAAAAAGATTGTCCTTATTTAAATACAAAGTACACATCTTTTTTGAGCCAGACTACGCTGTATGTCATCACCACCGCAATCATACGACGACTCCACCTATTTTGATAGTGTCACATTATGGCAACACGTTCTTGTACTGCAAGGTTAAGTTGATTGCAATCCTTGACCTTCAAGACTACAAACATTAGTGTTAATGTTATAAGTGTTCTTGAGCATAAAGTAGGCCTACACTGATTGATCGTAAATCTCGAATGATAATAGTTGAGGCATCGAAAGTGGGGATTCGGATGAGCATAACGTGGTCTTGTTGACCGGAAACAACATGTGTAATTCCCATCTGTAAGGAAAGTTTTAAAAGAACCTCAAAATTGTTATTCTGCTTTGAATGAGGCTCCTTCCCGGGCTTCTAAATCGGGTTCTACAAACATCGCTGAAAAAAATGGACTCGGGTATTTTTTATATTTTAAAACTTTTTTAAAAAAAAAAAACCTTATGCCCTGCACCCGGCCCTGCAGGTTATTTTTTGTCAGCAGCAACGTGCAGTGGCGTAACCAGGGGGGGGGGGGGCATCTTGCCCCCCTGTGTGGAATCCTTGCATGCCCCCTCTTGCCCCCGGAAAAATTAAGTGATTACCTAGGCCATATACTATACTAACAAATTTTAATATAGTCCTTTGCGCCCCTGAAAATATATGTGCCTGCCCCCCCCCCTCTGCCCCCCCCGCCCCGGAAAAAAAAAACGCTGTTACGCCACTTGCACGTCGGCCAGCTGACGCTACCAAAACATTTGCTATTTTCACTCTTTTTAAAGGGATCCGGTTAAACTTGTTCCAAAATGTCTCTGTAATTAAAGTTTCTTGTGTTTTTTTAGATTTTCTTTCCAGAAAAAAGAGTCCTTGGGTGACAATGGAAAGATTTCCAAAAATATGAGGTTTGGGGTGGCAAAGGTGCAGAAAATGGGGGTATTAAAGCGGGATTAAAAGTAAAAGCCGTACACAAAGGTCACATGGTGTAATAATAATAATGGTGCCTCTTTTGATGTTTTAGTTAGCCTACTATTTAGCAAAATGCGACATGAATAGTATACAGGCATGTCCATATCGTTCTAACGCTTATCATAGGCAATTTTTTTCTATGCGTGTGTAGAAATGAATTCCAATGCGATATCGCTATATAGATAAAGTAACTCCCACTTATTGGGTTCCGGTAGTTCAACGGTGGTTGACTCTATCATGTCCGATTGTCCAATATGTTTCCTTCCCCTTTATGTAAGCATATCACCGAAAACTTCTCATTACACAATTTGAGTTAAACAAAATCGGTCCACCGTTTTGATAGTAAAGAGAAAAATGGTGTATTTTAAATAAAAATTAGCCCATCTGACCGTGTGTGTTAATCACTTGTGGAATACCAACCACAATGGAGGCTTTTGTTCAAGACATCAAGCTTGGAAGTTTGTCCTGCGCCTTAAATTTTCATTCCCTGTTAAATATAACTTTCTTTCTGTACAAAATCACAATTTTGTAGAGAAATGGAGGGCGAGGTTGTCGATCGGGGTCACCCACCTTAAGACACTATCAGTATTACCTGAAATAGTCCAAATCCTTGAAATTTGCCTGAATAACTTAAAGGGACAGATAAGTCTGTAGAATTCTCATAAGTATCTTTTTCCAACTGAAGAACTGACATAAAAGGTAGAAAATAGCATTGTTTAAGATATGGATCCCCATTCAACAACATGTTGTAGCAGTAATTTCCGTATACGGACCAAATTTTGTCCTTATTAGGGTTTGCGTTTGTTCTGGGCATTTGGGTGTATGCTATAGGATACTTATTTTTTGTTGGCAGACATGCACAAATTTGCTTTGTTTTAATTTCTGATTATAGCAAATTACTGATAGTGGGCATTTAAGGAATATATTTTTTTTTTCTCAACAAGCAAGCACAACAATTCCTCTTCGATTTGAAACAAAATCACAAATATTGTCCGCTTTTTATTTGTCATTTTCGTTTTGGTTTCAAGGAAAAGTGTGGCACAGAATGTTGTAATTTGAAATTCAAATCGCGTGGTTTCTAAGATAGAGCCACCTCACAATCTTTTGAGATTGCTTTGAAATCTTTGGAGTTGATTTCAATCGGATTTAATACAACCGACCACATCTCCCTCCCGCAGTCCCCCCTCACCCCCCGTGATCCAAAAATGGAGTACCGGGGTCATCTCACCGTGTTAAGGGACCCCCGCCACGTGTTCCTCCCCTTCTGTCACACTCCCCTATCAGCCGTCTATGGCCAGCCCCCTTATCTCCATTCTCCAGCCATCCTAGCTAACCCCAGCAAGCCACCTTGCCGCCAAACTACCACCTTACCCCGTCAGGAGCCCACACCTTAACGCTCCAGCTAGCTTCCCTTACCTCCAGCTCTTCTCACCTTACCTCCGCATCCATCTTCACCTTACTCTAGCCAGCTGTCCTTGCCCCAGCCAGAGCCACCTTTCCTCCATCAGCCCCCCATCTGCCGCCAGCTCAACAGTACCCTAGAATTCTACCTTACCTCCAGCCATCCCACCCTACCCCAGCCAGCCAACCTTACCCCAGCCAGCTCTCACCTTACTCTAGCCAGCCCACTTTACCCCAGCCAGCCCACCTTACCTCCAGCGCAGCCTCCCTTACTCTAGCCAGCCCACCATAACCCCAGCCGACCACCTTACCTCCATCCAGGCCCACCTTAACTCCATCCAGGTCCATGTCTCCAACTTTACCACTCCAGTCAGTCCGTCCACCTTACCCCAGTCAGTCCACTTACCTTCAGACAGCCCACCTGCAATCAGTACACCTTTTTTACCTGCACCAGCCCTAACCTTAGCTCCAGCCCTGCCCACCTTACCCAGCCAGCCTGCCTTATCTTCAGCCAGTCCACCTTTCCTCCAGCCACGCCAGCCCCCCCACTTTAACCCAGGTCCAGCCCACACACCCTACCACCCCATTCCAGCCCACACACCTTACCATAAAAGCCATCCCCTACTTACCCTATCCCGCCCACTATCTTACCCTAGCCAGCCCACCACCTACCGTTTACCCAGCCAGCCCCTCATCTTACCCCCGCCTCCCCAATCTTACCCAGCCAGCCCACCCATCTACCCCCCCAGCCACCCACCCTCTTACCCCAAGCCAGCCCACCCATCCTTACCCCCAGACAGCCGCACCCCGCACCTTACCCCAGTAAGTCCACCATATACCCACACCACCTTTCCCCTTACCTGGTTCCCCCCACCCCGCCCACCATACTTCCCTCCATCCCACCTTACCGTCCAGCCATTCTCCCCTTACACTATTCCCTCATCCAATTACTATCACCACCCACCTTAGACCTCCAGCCGAGCCCATCTACACGCCAGCCAGTTCCACCTACCTTACCCAGCCATCCCACCTCTCTTAAACCCCAGCCATCCCCCTATCTTACACCCCAGCCAGCCCACCTACCTCACCCAACCCAGCCAGCCCACCTTTCTTACCCCAGCCAGTGGCCCACCTAACCTTCCCCACCAGTGGCCCATCTGCCTTACCCCAGCCAGCCCACCGATCTTACCCCAGCCAGCCCACCGATCTTACCCCAGCCAGCCCACCGATCTTACCCCAGCCAGCCCACCGATCTTACCCCAGCCAGCCCACCGATCTTACCCCAGCCAGCCCACCGATCTTACCCCAGCCAGCCCACCGATCTTACCCCAGCCAGCCCACCGATCTTACCCCAGCCAGCCCACCTACCTTATCGCAGCCACCCACCTCCCTTAATACCCCCCCCATCCCACCTACCTTAAACCCAAACCATCCCCCACCTATCTTAGCCCGCAGCCACCCCCCGTATCTTACCAGCAGCCCGCCCACCGCTAACCTTACCAGACATGCCCACCTTACCCCTCTCCGCCAGCCAGCCCATCTTACCTCCAGCCAGCCCACCTTACCTCCCGCCAGCCCACTTTAACCTGCAGCCAGCCCACCTTACTCCAGCCAGCCCACCTTACTCCAGCCAGCCCACCTTACTCCAGCCAGCCCACCTTACTCCAGCCAGCCCACCTTACTCCAGCCAGCCCACCTTACTCCAGCCAGCCCACCTTACTCCAGCCAGCCCACCTTACTCCAGCCAGCCCACCTTACTCCAGCCAGCCCACCTTACTCCAGCCAGCCCACCTTACTCCAGCCAGCCCACCTTACTCCAGCCAGCCCACCTTACTTCAGTCCATCCCATCTACTCCAGCTATCCCACCTTACTCCAGCCATCCCACCTTACCGGGGGAGTAAGGGGTTAGAAACTAAAAGAAAAAACAGGAAAAGAAGGGAGAGAGGAGTTCCCTCAGTCCCCCTTTCTCGCAGGGGCGAGGGGAGCGTAGGAAGCATGGCTCCCTCGCCCTTCCACCCTGTCCACCCAGGACAAGGAAGGAAAAGACTCTATAAGATCCCCTCCGCCCCCGCACTTCCCTCAGGAGTATGCCCATCGCGCTCCCGTCCCGGGTTCTCTCCCCCCCAATCTCCCCCAACTTTTCACACCTCCCCCCGCGGCACGTCCCCGACCCCGTTTGCCCCCCTCCCGTCCGACCAAAGCCTTTGCCGTTCCCCCCCTATCCCTGACCCCCCATCACGTTCCCCTAAACAGTGATAATAGGGCCCTCACCTGCCTCGCCCCCAATCCCAATGTGTCCACGCGCCTAGGCCTACCATCCAACCCACTTACCTGTACCCGCAGGCCGCCCACCTACATTACCCCAACCAGCCCACCTATCTACTCCATCCCTCCCACCTATCTTACCTTCGCCCAGACCCCTCCATCCCAACCGTACCTTCGCCACCCCCAGTCGCCCCCCTACCTTACCCACCAGCCACCCACCTTTCTTCCCCAGCCAGTTGGGGCCACCTACCTTACCCAGCCAGCCCACCTACCTTAACCGCCGCCAGCCCACCTACCTTACCCCAGGCCAGCCCACTCTAATACCTTAACCCCCCCCAGCCATCCGCCAACTATCTTTACCCCAGGCCAGCCCACCTACCTTACCCCAGGCCAGTCCCACCTACCTTACCCCACCACCCACCTATCTTACCTCCCAAACCCCAAGCCACCCACCTACCTTACCCCACCCAGCCCCCCTACCTACCCCATGCCGCCACCTATCTTACGCGGCCACGCCACCTCACCCCTTACCCAGCCAGCCCACCTACCTCACCCATCCAGCCCTACCTATCTTTAAACCCCAGCCCGCCGCACTAGACCTTACTTACCCCAGTCATGCCCACCTATCTTACCCACCCGCCATCCCCCTATTCTTACCGCGCAACCCGCCAGCCCACCTATTTTACCTCTAGGCCAGTGGGCACGCACTTACCTTACCCACATCCGCCCACCTACCTTAAGCCCCTAGTCCGCCGCCACCTACCTTAACCTTAACCCCCACACCCAGCCATCCACCTACCCTTACAACTCAGTCCAGTCCCAACTTACTTCTCAGCCAATCCCCCGTTACTCCAGCCATGCCACCTTACTCCAGCCGGCCCACCTTTACCTCGCAGGCCATCCCACCACCTTACTACAGTCGCATCCTCACCTTACCTTCAACTAGTCCACCCACCTTATCGCCGCCAGCCCACCTTAACCTCAGTCCAGCCCCCTTACTACAAGGGGGCCCTCTCACCGGTTACCTTCAATATTCGCCACCTTATCTCGCAGTCCGACCCACCGTTAACAAAGTCGGAAAATCCAGCCAGCTTCACTTATCTTACTTTCTGTAGCTCAGCTTACTCGTCACTAGGCATCGTCCTTGGGCCCGCAGCCAGCCCACCTTACGTTGCCAAAGGCCATCTATCTTACCTCCAGCTCCCACTTGACACCATCGCTCAGAGCCACCTAACCGTCCAACCAGATCCGCTCCTTACTCCAGCCAGTCCATGGGCTTCCTTCTTACCTCCAGCCAGTCCACTTTACCCGGCATTCCATTCTCACAGCACAAAAAAAGACAAAAAAAACAAAAACAAAAGCCCTTATCTACCCTTAAGCCTCCTTACTCGCAGTTCAGTCCACCTTACTCGTGTCCAGATCCCGCCCACTCCACCATCAAATCATTAGCCTCTTACCTCGCAACTGCACCCACTTAGCCAGCCCGCCTGCAATCTCCACCAGAACCTAGTGCCTAGCCCATCTTAACCTCCCGCACAGAATAACCCATCCCACACACCTTACCAGACCAGCCAGTACCTCACCTACGTTAAAAAATCACCAGCCAGCCTCCCTAACTTACCCTCCATCAACGCTCACCCTAACCGATTTCTCCACCAGCCCACCTAATCCGTCCGTCTTCAGCCCGGGCCCCCCTGATCTTAAGGCCGACCCCCTTCCGCCCTCCCCTTCCCTCCCGTCCACGTCCCACTACCGGATTACCACCTTCACTGGCCCACCTTTCTTTACCCTGTAACCCCATCGCAGTGGCCCATCTATCTTACCCCCAGAGCGCCCCAGCCCACCTACCTTAGCCCACAGCCAGACCCACCTAGAGTTCCGCCCAGCCACCTACCTACCAGGTTACCTGCAGCCATTCCGCACCAGAACACCTATCCCCATCCATTGGGCCCATATACCTTACCCCCATCTCAGCCAGCCCACCTACTCTTATAATTCCCTCCAGCCCACTTACCATACCCCCCAAGCGAGCCCCCGTCTACTTCCAGGCTTACGCTCTAAGTCGTATCACCACCATATCTCGCAAGTCGCGTCAAATTCAGTCCACCTCATCTCCCTTAATCCCCTTAGAAAAGTATATTCGCTGTATTCATTGGCAAATGGCATGAACATGTGTAAGAATAAACACGAATGTGGTTGTCATAAAAAGTCTTTAACTAATCAGGCGTCACAAACAGCGGTTGACGGCGACTTTACATTGTCGGAATTAGAAAATGCTTAATTCACGAGAGAATCTCGACAAGTTCCGTGCACTGTCTTAACAAAAAGGCTAAAATAGCCAGGAAATAAAGCTCATAATACATACAAAATTTCTGTTCACATGAATTGCTCCTATAGCAACGCATTCATGATCGACAATCCTTCATTATGTGCACTCTTTATATTGAACATATACGTTGTAATATGGATTACTACAGTTTTAAAATTTCCGTTAAAGGAATAGTCCCAAGAATTTTAACCGAAATTTTTACTCGGCACTCACCGTAAAGTTTCGTTTCATGAAACAGTTAAAAGCAATAACAGCATATTTTTTGAAGCGCGTCCCCAATTTTCCCAAACGTTTGAGATTTTTTGGACAGTTGCATTGGTAACTGGCTAGTAAACTAGCTGTGAATGGTAAAGCTCGAACATGTCTATATGTCGCAAAAGAAGGTAAGAAAGAATTTAGTATTGTGCCACCACCCAATGAATTCGGCAGCCTCAACGGAATAAACTGCAACTGCGTGTTGAAGGATGTGGTGGCAGAATACTAAATTCATTCCAGAAGGAATTTTGAAATTAGGATAATTAATATCGTATACGTACTGATAATAATTCAGTTGCAGCTGGAAAGGCCCTTCCAATATGATATAGCCAAGCAAATAGCGCATTTGCATATTTGCTCTGATTGGCTCATTACTAAAAAGGTGAACTTCTACTAGATCCCAGTGTCCAAATTTGACGAAACTTGGTATGTGGGTAGTGGATGTAAGTAACACTCATGCACTTTATCATCACTATTTGCGCATATTAATGAGCTCATTTGCGTATTTTTCGAATTGTAAATGCATGATATATGCGGTTTAGGTATGCAAATGAGCTAATTTGATGGAAGACATTCCAAAGGGCATTCCTTTTTTTTCAAAATGCAACTGCCAATATCTGGAGTTCATAAAGGCGTATGTTGTAACTTGGTGAAAGGAAGTGGGTTAAGGAGTTCTCAACTTGGTTACATTTTGGCCATACAGTATGCAAATTAGGTATGTTAATGAGCTCATTAATATGCATAATTGCTGTATCTTTGAAACGATACTTCGGATACGCAAAATTCATTGCTCCTAAGCAAGTGTGGGTGTCCATCTTTGCAACATAGATATATTTCAATTAGGCGATGGCTGGGAGCAGAAGTGGGTCATCTGTCATGGGTCAAAGATCAAATGCGGTCAAAATAGGTCTTAATTGGTGTAAACCTTGTTAATTGTGGTAGGATGATGAAACTTGGTGGGGTCAATTACATTCAGGTGCCGAAAATTTTGGAAGTCATTTCAAGCTCATGTGGGTCATTAAATGTCAAATCACTAAACGTGTGGTAGGATGATGAATCTTGGTGGGTGTGGTCAACATTCAGTGCCGAAAATTTTTAAGGTCATTTCAAGGTCATGCGAGGTCATTCAAGGTTAATGTGGTAGGATGATGAAACTTGATGAGTTTGGTCAACATTCAGTGGCGAAAATTTTGATGGCCATTTCAAGGCATGCGGATCATTCAAGGTCAAATCACTGCACATGCTTGTATGGTCATGAAACTTCGTGGGAGTAGTCAACATTCGATACCAAAAAATTGCATGGTCATTTACAGGTCAGGTGAGGTCATCCAAGGTCAAACCAAGGTCAAATCACTTGAAATAAGTCGTATTTTCTTTCTGACTCCTTGACTTCATCACTATTCAGTTTCATATACTTAATGTGTAGCGTTTGGGGACTGGCAAAATGTCGACACCTCCTCCCCTCGGTACAACAACGCAAACCACTTCTATTGCTAAGATATAATAAATATTAAAAAATGATGGTTGTGGTCAAAACTTTGGTGGCAGGGTGTTTGTTTGGGTCAAAAAATCACGTTTTTGAGGGCTAACATACTTAAAATATCAAGATTTATTAATTTTTTAGGGCAAAACAAATGGTTAATGCATGCATGCAATAACTCTCAATCTCTACAATTTATATTATAGATTTCTGTTTTAGTACAATATATAGAGGGTCTTGAATTTTAGCCGCAAAATCACTTTTTTTTTCGCTAAAAAAAGCAATCCATTTTTATCACGTGGTCACCACAACGAGTATTCCCTCAACCCTTTATCCACGTATAAAACGCGTATATCAATAACAACGGATACCATACAATAGATGAGGGAGAAACGGGTGTCATATTTATGCAACCTTAAAAAATAAAAAATAATAATAATTTCGCTTAATAATCTTGCAGTCCCAAATTTCATTTTTCGTGCATAGAAATCTCGCCTCTACCACCAAATCTTTCACCACAACCATCATTTTCTTAATCTTAATATTTATCCTTCAACTAAAGGTGGTTTGTTTGGTTGTACGGTGGGGAGGGGTAACACGAAAACTATAGCACTTTTCAAGGCTCGGGCGCTCCGCTATACAGGCCAGGGGGATTTGTAGTATTTTATATATTGTTATCACCAAGATAAACCCCGTAACGTTCTTTGCTCTCACCATATAAACGTCATACATTATTTCCGAGAAAAAAAACCAATTTTAATGAAAATTTTCATCGAAGCGCGTGATTTTAGAGAACAACTACATTCGAAAAGACTCCCAATATCATTCCTCACCGAAATACCCTATATTTAGTACGTTTTCGCCGAAGGACCCCAGTTTTGACGCGTTCCCTGTCACTAATAGACACCCCAGTTAAAGTCCGGTATAGGCATGTTAAGTTAATTTCTAAATAACTTATACCCATATATGGCACAATACGGTGCCTCAGCAAATGCTGTTTACCAATAGGCTATCTATAGCTAATTTATTTTGAGCAATAATTTATATTCACGTAATCCAAGAAAGATGGTTTGTTCAGAAATTCGAAAGGATGAACAAGTGTGAATAAGCAAGCAAGTATGTACGGGAATGTTCTACATAATTATTACGTATGTATATTTCCATTCAAAAGGGAAAATTTTTGTGTATATCCCGTCAGCGGCATACGCTTTGTTTCCCTGAAGAGATTTTCTGTGCCGTCGTCACAACGGTCGCATCATCAAAGGTTTCGTATAAACCCAAGTAATTTTCGTATTCGGATATAAAATGGCCATGGTTTGGTAATGGAATTGTCACAGCTAATAATTATTAAATAACCAGTTCAAGGTGAAGTGGTTGCTTTTTCGCTTTTCTCTAGTCACGTATGCGGCCAATGGCATGTAGACTGTAATTTTCATGGAAAAAGCGTGATTCTCCATACCGATACTCTCTGTCCGTGGAAAACAAATAAAAAAACGGGGAAGCGAAATAAATTTTAACAATTAAAAGTAACGAGAGAGAACGAGAGATAGAGGGTGGAGGGCATGTTATTGAGAAAGAGAATGCCTGTGGTCATATATGTATTTAGGGGGTGTGTTATTTCACATAAGTGATGCAAGTATGATTTTTACCCTCAGCCCAAAATAAGAAGACACACCTAACATAAAACAACCTATACAGGCATAATAATCTTCAGTTTACTGAATTCATCCCTCCCCCCGAATTTAGGCATTTTCATTTATTTTCAGATCGATTTCGGGTATTTTTGATGGATTTTACTGGATTTTGTTTTCCGCTTTCATTTTTTTGCGAAAGTTTATGATCATGCCTGCCTATAGATTAAAACAATTAAAATTCAATCAATAACCCCCGCTGTACATATCCTTTTACCACTAAAAGCAGTTAAACACTTGCTAAAAAGACTGTTTCTTTAATTAGCCTTGTGTCTTTCACATGAGTAGGAGCATTACACAATGAGTACAGTGAGCTCTGTGTAAAATCAATAAGGCTACACAATAGGCCTAAGCAGCAACTCTTGGTGTGCTATTATAATTTAAAGCTACAAGTTATTGACAAAAAACATCAGTTGACCTCTTTTGGATGAACTGTGTGACAGACTCCTGAATATTATATTATTTTCTGTATTGTAAAATTAAATCATATAAATTATGAGTGAGGAGAACTGGAAAATATTAATATGAAACTTGCAATGCGTTGTGCAATAAGCATGACTTGTCTGATTGACCTAGTTCTAAATGGACTAAAGTGTGAGAACTTCCTGAGTAAGAGCAAGTCAGAAGATGTTCGCAGTCAGAGGACAAAAGGAGCACAGTGTCTTATCTTCTTCATTCTAAGAACTGGACAGAGGTTCTTTGTTTACCTATAGGAAGCAAGATTGCACACCTGTTGATGAACAATAGACTGTGTAATTGCTATGTCAAAACACTTCGAGCACAGGATGTGAACTTCCTTTAAACATGTTTCAGCGAACTGAAAAGATGGAGAAATGTTCGTCTTGTCTCCGCATGTTTAGTTGCATCATGGGAAATTTGCTATGGACAAATTCTGTTGCAAGTCATTCTTCTTTGCCAGTTGACAAGAGATTTCATCGAGTGTAACTCTCAAACAGAAGGTGGGAGAACCTTTGCTAAACATTGATTTTATAAAATGTTATTATATTTTATATAATTCTGCGAAAGCGTCAAAGTTTCAGAGTGACACAAAATGTGGTGCCTTTGAAAAACAAAGTTAACATAAAACATTCCAACAGGACTAACTTCTGTGCCAGTGACATTCACATTTAATGCACTGAGTAGTACCTGTATGGACGATACAGCCTGTCTCAAAAATGTTACAATCAAAAACCGATATTTTTTCAATATTATATCTCAAAAATAAGTAAGTGTAAAATTGTCACGGGAGAACTAAGTAGTTAAAACTTCAAAACAAATATAAATTGTTATATGTAAATATACCGTTCTGATGCTATCCGACTAGGAAAGCGATGGACACCTTTCGAACTTAACACCTATAGATGATATCTATCGCTCTTCTACCAACCCAGTCTTGGGCTCAGTTGGTTAGAGCGCCAGCACTAGTAATACGGGAGTCGCCGTTCGAATCCGGCCAAGTGCATATGGGTTTTTTTGTCAACACTTGTGTGCGCTTGGCCATCTACGCGAAAGATTATAAATACCCATCCTTGTCTACCTGGAGAACTAAGTAGTTAAAACTTCAAAACAAATATAATTGTATATGTAAATATACCGTTTTGATGCTTCGCTAGGGAAGCGATGGACACCTTCGAAACTTAACACCTATAGATGAATATTATCGCTCTTATACAACCAGTCTTGTGGCCTCAGTTGGTAAGAGCGACGTCACTAGTAATACGGATGGTCGCCGGTTCGAATGCGGCCAAGTGCATATGGGTTTTTTTTTCAACACTTGTGTTGTGCGCGGCCATCTCAAGCGAAAGATTAATAAATCCCCATAAGTAAATCGTGTTGTATATCACATTAAAGAGAAGAGAACAGGCTTTCCGGATTTTTTTTGTTTAATTCATTTGCGTGTTTCAATCGATGAGATAAATCCAGTTTACTGCGGAACACAAAACTCGAGTTTGTGCCATTTTGGCTGAGTGAAAACGGTGAACGGAAGTTGTTAAACATAAGTTATTCAAACTTGATTGAAACAGATATTGAAAATTTTAAAAAAGATTAACTTCATAAAGAAGAAACTCTAAAAGTACCGTTAATGGTGGAAGTTATGATCAGTAATAAGTTCTGGCTTTAAGATTACAGTGAATAACATTCGACACACTGTTGGTTAGAAGAGACCATGAGGCGTACAGCCGGCGTACAACATCCTGGAGGAGAGAGTTTTTATGCGTCTTGAAGTATCATGATTACGCAAATTTTCTACCAACACTTGATACTTTGCTTCCAAATTCAAATTGTATTGACTTCAACATTACAAATGCACAAAGTATAGTTGCAATATTTTTAAACCATTTCTTTGGATTTGGAGTGTTATTTTGGTTGCAATTACATTCCTTTCGGCCATGATTTTAACAGATGTACCAATTTTCAATAAATTTAAAGTTCCATTCATTGACGATTGCAATAATATTTGTATGTTTATTATGTAAGAAAAGAAAGAGATATTATCATTGAACTGATTATGTTGACTATTAAACTTGTGTCGATAAAATTAGACTTCTTTTGTTTACTTTAAATGTGTTTTGTTAATTTGTCAAGTTGCAATCTTTGTTTTGAGCTTCAAGGCAGCATGGCATAACGGGCCGAAGCAAGCAGCAAAATCTTGCCTATGCATAAAAGTGGACCAAAACGATTTTGGTATATCACATTAAACTGATATATCTCTGGATTGACAAGAGAAATAAAATGACAACAAAAACCATTGGAAAGCCTGGTCTTTGTTCTTTTTCTAATATTAGACTAAGTATTAAGAAATGACGAGTTTGAAATTTTATGAGTTAACAATTTTTTTCTGATTGTACCATTTTTTTGGAGACAGATTGTAAGTTATTAAGCTGCAGTTATTCTTCAGAATTTATCCATGTCTACACATTTAATCGGCGCCGGTTTAAAGCAAATGGACTTTTGCGATAACGCGAAAAATACTAGTTGGGTTATTTCACATTAGCGTGCCCTTTCAGTCTTACAGGGGTCGTTGAAAAATAAAAGCTGTTGTTGAGGAAAAAAATTTAAAAGATTCTGAAACCTTGGGGTATATGCCCATTTATATCTAAAAATTTACAGACCGTGGATCCATGTATAACCTTAGTTATGAAATCTTTCACTGAAATAGAGTGATAAAATAAGCATCTGGAGGGGACATTTGTTTAACAATTAACACATCAACTTCAATAACTGCAACTACACTGTTACACCACATTTCTTGGTACAATAATATGCTTCTGTGGCTACTCATCATGATGTCAAATAACTCTATTTCATCTCGCGGCTGGCCATATTTTACCATATAGTAATGTATGATGGTGCTAATTAGCAATCCAAGATATGGAGATGTAAAATTGATTTAGTAGCATCAAAAGTCAAATTCGTTTTACTGGGACTTAAAATTCAATAACAGTGTTTTATATAAGTCGTGTATTTTTGTTTTTTGTTGTTGGGTTATGAACTGTTGATGGTCATGTAATTGGCACAGAACCTTTTAACTGAGCTTTCAGGGCTTCATGCATAATATTTCATTGATCATTGAAAAGTGTGGCGAGGGGACAATTGTTTAACAACAAGCCCTACAAATATAGACACCAACTACATGTTAGTTACAATGCATTTAGCATTGTAATATTTCTGCATAACGCAGATGTTAAGGCAATGTTACAGACAGAGTAAATGGCATAGGCTGGTAAAACATTGGCATTAAGTGCCCACAGTTCCAATTATATAAGGAAAACGAAACTGGATGACCTGAAAATGCAAACATAGCATGTGTTTTTGAACCAGTCTTTCACTTAACACACAACTGTTGTTGTTTATTATAATTATTAGTAAGAATTGGCCCTTAGTATCTCAAAACTAACGTGAACTATCAAGGAGTGACTCATTTAATGTTCTGGAGAGGACATTTTGTTTAAAACAATACATCTAATGTTGAAGGCAACTATTTTGTGTGAAATCAATACATTTTACACTTGCCGTCTTCTCTTTGATTTTCAAATATAAATATCATATAAGAACGAATATATTTTTTAAATTCTAAAGTTCCAGATACCATATAGTAATGAAGGTGCATAAGAGTATTAAAAGCACAACCCTAAAATCCACTTGTTATTGGGCCTCCTGTTTGATTAACTCTTGAATGAACTATTATCTGACATGTTCAGAATGAATTAGCTGCAATAATGTTCAAAATCAATAATTATCTTACCTTCAAACTTACCTTTCAGCGACCCAACTGCCAAAGGCAACTATTTAAAATTTATGTCCTCGTCCAAACACAGAAAGCAAAATACAAGTATGTTTTCAGTGGTTAAATAATTTCATGATCAGTGAATTTTGGTCAATTACAATTACTACAGTATCACATCAGTATTGTCTTCCATGTTTCAAAAAATACACAGAGTATTGCAGCTGTTGAGGTCTTTTTTTCCTTTTTAGCCCTTTTTAGATTTTTTAAACCAAAAAACAATTCCAGAATAGATTCAGAGTAAATAAAATGAGGATTATTGGATTCTAATACTATATGCCACTTCAGATCATAATTTTTTCAGACAAAAATGAATAACTTTTACATTTAAATAATAGTTTCTATACATTGTTTAAAAATAACTCCTTTGTTTCTGGAGAGGACAATTCTATTTAACGCATAGCATTAGTGTGAGATCCTGCGCATCCTCATAATAATTTAGTGGGTAAATCATACCTCTGTATGTTAAATTGAAGCATACCTTATTTCATACCATAACAGTAAAATCAAAATCCCAAATACTTAAAATTAAAAAATCGCATCTGTTTCGGAGAGGACGCCTTTTAACAGAAAATGAAGACATCAGAATGGAAAGCAATTAAATAATAATCGCAATGCAATATTTCAATGATGTAGTCATCACTTATGACCATTCTGAAGATTAAATATACTGCTTCTGGGATATACTTTTCATTTATTTCACGGCTGGGGACCTCATCTGTTCTTGGAGAGGACACCAACTTTTTATTAACGGAAAACATACCTTTACAAAAATGCTTATACTTTCACATTTATATAGGTCAAATTTTTCAAAAATTTTCAAATGTTGTACAACTGTTCATACTTTTTTGAGTAATACAATATGCCACTAAATGTGTCATTTACTTCATCTAAGATATCAATGAATTCATTTTAAAAATGTGATGAAGAATCCAAATTCTGTTCAAATGCACAAAAAATTTTCAAAAGTAACCAAAACGTCTTCAAATGTGATGAAAATGCAATTGTAGTTTGGTCTTGATAGGGTCCAATCCATCCATCAACAAAACACCAAAACAATTAAGTGGATGCTATATTAAAAACGTGAACCAACAGGTAAAATCCATTTTTAACAAGTTACATAAATGTGACTAACCCAGTTGAACTGAGCCGGACAAATACTCCGCAGAATTGTGGTCGCCAAGATTATGTGGACCTGATTCTACGGAGACTGGTGCGCACCAACAAAACTGTTAACTTATTTTATAATTAATGATAGGATGTGTTTAATTTAAATTTTTTGTTTAAGTCGGTACGAAATCTAATAATTTTGTGCATTGTTAATATCTTGTGTATTTTGTGATTAATTCAGATCAGTAGTAAATTTATGTGTTAAAATCATGGTTTTGGAATTTAGCATGTTACATTTCTTGGTCAAGTCAATCTTCTTAAATATTCATGTGAATTTTGTTTTATGATCAGGGAGGTACTTTTCTGACCTCCTCTCGGTATCATCACTGAGAGGTTAATTTCTGACCTTGGGTATGCCCATAACAACTGTAATTGTTATAATTCACTATGAAAATCACTATATATAAATGGTATCGTGTTCTGTCCATTGTCTCATTATTCAGAGATTAACTGATATAAATGATTGTGTTCACCTAGTGCAACTGGCATTGTATAGGAAGAGGCTTAAGTCGTAATCTGATCCTCTATTTTAAACAAGTCCATTGCAAAGTATCGATGTCTTTATGCTGGACACATCTGTTGATTCTATCTTCAATCAAAAGAATTACTTCTTTTTCCCTAGATTGTCCCAGACTCCCATTCAGATAGCTGGTGTTAAGCAGATATAGTCCGCCGGGAGCCACCGTCCGTGCTCCATAGACGTGAAACTAACTTGCGTGAGGATTTAAACTGAATTGAGTGCCTATTCTTTACGTTGTAGCCGGATGTGGTACGGGGACTACATTTTTCTACACCTGTATTGCGTATAGCTAGGAAAATCAAATTTCATTTTTTTTTGTTTGTATAGCAATTTTCTGTCTTACAATTATATTACGATGGCAGCACAGTTTAAAATTTCGAGACTTTTTGATATGGCGTTTAGTTCTTATCTCGAATTAATGATCTCAGACTGAAAGCTGAAGTCATTTACCATTTGTGCGAAATAATATAAAGATTCCAAAATGGGCTGAAATATACTAACATGTGTTTCTGTTTTTGACACCACACTCATGCTAAATGTTGGTTGAAAGTTCAACAGTGGTGACGCCCTCCAATTATTTACCTTTTCCCCCAGGGTCCCGTATCCAGGATTCTATCTGGGGGGGGGGGGTGCGGATATGCCAGAGTTGGAGCCTTTTGCGTCCAACAATTTTTTTCGTCTCGCTGCGCTTCGTTTTCCCCAAAAATTTTTTCACGTCGTCTCCACATTCTGAAGACGTGGGGGGGGGGGGTCATCATCCCCAACCAGTGGTGAGAAAACACCAGTCATGCGTAAGGCAATAGTATTAATCGCTGCTTTTATAACGTGCACAACCATTAAAACAACTTAAATTTAGGAAAGCTGGCAAAATTTAACATGACAAAAGTGGACCTTCAACAAAGACAAACGGACCTTCAACAACATAAGCGGACCTTTGGTTTGTCATTTGGGGGGGGGTGTGCTCGCAACCCCCCTGGCACGGCCCTGGTTTCCCATTAAAATACAAAAATGTTCAATAACCAGTTTAGTAAAAGTACAATTTCATGCGTTTTGCTTTTCCCCCTCTGACAGTCGCCTTTTTCCTACCCACCCCCAAAAAATCTGGCGTCGCCACATGGGGAGCACGTTTCCCTTCCGAATGGCTTCTTAAAACACTCGGAAAATATAACAAAAAGCAGAAATGGTCGTTGGTGTAGTGTTGTTTGGTAAAATGTAAATTCAAGCATTAACTGTTGAAAACTGGGAATATTTACCTGTTCTATTGACATTAATAATCTAACCCGCTAGCCCAATATGAACAATGACATGACTCGATTACGAAATTATAGTTTCGGCCCAAAATATAGTATGAAATGATCATGTAGATGGATTTTAAAAATAGCGAGGTACAAATTGCGATCAAATAATTTTATTATGAGAGCCAATTGTTTTTACAATTGTTCCTGAGCACATCTTTTTTTTCAATATCCCAGAAACGGTGGAACCGTTAAGACCAATTGTCATGATGTTTTCAGTATAACGCAGCCCAGAAGGCACTTAAATTAAAATCTAGTTATGGTAATTCTGAAAGGGAGTCTACTTTAGACCCTGGGTTAAACAGGGTTTTCCCTACAAGAGGGACCTTTTTTTTTCTATCAACATACTCTAAAAGTTGCTGTAACGGGTGAGAAAGTTCCTCAATGGATGGGCTGTCCATCATGAGGAATTTTTTCACCCGTTACATTTTAACTTCACAGTATTTTAAAAGGAAAAAAGGTCCCCTCTTTTAGGACTAACCCTGGTTAACCCCGGTCGAAAGTTTATCTCCCTTCAAATACCAACCCAAGACTTCCTTTTGATTTTGCTCATGCAGAATAGACTCTTGTTGCTCAATCCCATAACATATAATGACAGAATTTGCAATAATCGGTATCCGGGGAAAAATAAGCCGAGGCATTGGCATGTTAAGGCGCATTTCGTAATTCTATATCAACTTATGTTTTTTGTTTACACTAAAAACACTTAGTCAACTAAAAAAAACTGGGGTCAAAATTATGACCCAAAAAGGATAATTTTACTGGTTTTTGTTAAGCACAAGGTACTCCTGAAGCAATGGTTTGTGTATGCATGAATTTGAACCTGTAATATTTTGTTGTCAAAATTGCTGCAGATTTCCCTGTAAATTTACAGATTTGGTATGCAGATCGTACGGTCCTTGAAGGTCCGTGAAAGTCCTGAAAATTTCAAAATCCTTTTTGCCAGACCTTGAAAACCCTTATGGTCCTTGAAAGTCCTTGAAAATTGCAGTCACTGTGTGATAATGATTTTTGATTTAAAATGAATTCATGGCAAACCCAAATTAAGAATTTTTATCATCCATTTGCGAAATCAACGGTAATGGGAATTTAAGATTATTTAAAATTTAACCCTTATGCTGCTATTACAGGCTGTACTCGATTACTGAACGTGTAATAAATGCAAAAGATCACGGTCATTTTGTGTTTGGATTTGTCTTAGTCGGTGTATTGATAGAAGTTTCGTTTCTCTTAAAAGTGAAACTAATATAGCCACACCTGCCGACTAGTACGGATTTTCCGTATCCGTCGGAAATGAAGGAAAAATCGGACGGACGTTTTCCCGAAAAAGAATATGGAAAATAATCGCGTCACTAAATAAAATCAAAGTGGACCATTATACGTAAAAAAAAAAGTCCCTACCGCCCCTCCAGTTCCCGACCCCGGGCCATGTCTTTTCCCCCCCACCTCCCCGCCCCCCTCCCCCACAATCTCTTTTACCCCTCTTTTCCCCTTTAAAAGTCTGTTTAAATGGTTTGCCGACATCGTGTGTTTCTCCCGACTTTCGGAAGGAGTTTACCCACATTATACCTTGATACCCATTTAAAACTGCGATATGCTACTGTTTTCCTGAACAGTCTTTTAGTCTACCACATCAACTGGCAGTGGTGCAAAGGGATAGACCCTACAAAACAATGTATTGTTATAAAAGTATATGTGGTTTGTTTTCAAGTTCAGAAACCTTGGAATTTTAGACTCATTTTTTTGCACTTTATTAAAAAAAATACTCCATATGGACTAGTTCCTACTGACAGTTTTCCTTGCATGGGGTGGGTCGACGAGGACGGCGGATCTCTGTCCATTTTTTCTGGAAAACTGTATTTTACAAGAGCTCCCCCCCTAAAATTTCTCTTGATGCAGTTCATATGTTACATAGGTAGCTCAGGTTTCAAGTTATGAGCCTTAAGTTTAACTTAATACATTTATGTACTACTGTAGCAAACAATTTTTTCCCTTATGGCTGTGTTCTATACCCGACAGTTCCTTAATGGGGGACCTAGCAGATGGTGGAACTCCGTCCATATTTGTTCAGGAAAGCATAATTTAAAGAGCTCCTCATGATGCCGTTGTATATAGATACTTTGGGTTCACGCTATGATCCTTCAAATTTCGAACCTTTCTTCTTTTTCATTACAAAAAAAAAAAATTCCAAAAATTCTTCCATATGGACTTAGTTTCTACAGAACTTTCCAGTTCCCTTAAATGGGGCTGTCGACGGCAGTGTTACCACATAACTATCAACAATCTTTAAACAATTCCGAAGTGGTATACAATGTAGTTCAGCCCGATTATGGAGTTTCATGTAGGAACTAAGATGGAGTCCAAAACCATCAAAGGTTCTTAACTTGAAAACAAAACCACTATAACAATATACATTGTTTGTAGATCTATCCCTTTGCACAACTGCAGTTAAATAGTAGACTAAAATACCGTCAGAAGGCATTTAGCATACAGCAGTTAAATGGTTAAATCAAGATATTAATGTGCATGGGTGAACCATCTGAAAGTCGGGAGAAAAATGATGTCGGAAACCATTTTAACAGACTTCATAAATTGAACATCTTTCAAATCTATGTTCTTTTATTTGCTTTGAAAAGATATTGCCCTCTTTCCTTAACTTTCTTTTTATACTTTTTATTTTAATGACGCGACCATTTTCCGTATTTTTTTTTTTGTGAAAACGTCTGTCCATTTTTGCATCATTTTCGTACGGAATACGGAAAATCCGAACAATTGGCATGTCTGGAAATGTAATAAGCCTATGCTTCAAACAATGTAATTGTACTATAGTACAACATTAGTTCCTTGAAATTAGCTCATTTAGCTCCTTGAAAGTCCTTGAAAAGTCCTTGAATTTTGGAAGGAGCTGGGTGTTCGAACCCTGTGTATGCAAATTTGAGTATACTAAATCGTATTGAAAATAATAATTAGTGTTTAAAAGTTGATGTTCTTTAAAATTCGAAGAGTTCCAATTTTAAAATTTGGTCATAAACATAAAATTTACAGTATTTTGCTGTATTTCCAAATTACAGCCAAATACCGTCATTTTCTCAGTCTTTTTGCAGTATTTTAATGTAAATTGCACTGTAGTTTTTACAGTGTAGGTACACTTAACCAATACTAAGGCTATATCACAATTATGTCAATTTTTTTCGGCGAGAGCCGTGTTGTTTTCTAATTTCCACCCAATATATCGTTATATTGAACGAATTTGGTAATGACAAATCATTGTGTGTTATGCTCGTATTGTATTACTTTGGAAAACTGTAGATCAGAGGACCATGTTTCGCTGAATATCAATCATTTATTTTATTCTTCACAAAATACAGCAAAATGATGATAAATAATATGAATGATATATAGTACAATGAAAAAAATAACAATAGGATTAAGAAAAAATCCTCATGAATAAGTGTAAATTATAAAGCATCATAACTTAAGAGAAACTGAAAATAAAACACTATGGCTATGCATAAAAGGGAAAATAGTATTTAACAGAACTGTATCGTGTAAAAAAGCAACTGGATTACAAAGAGACTACATGCTGTACCAGTGATGAACGAGGTCACTGCTAAACGCAAAGCGTGAGGGTGCAGTGACCTCTCAAAATTACATACAAAACTTATCATACAAGGAACAAGATACAAGTGGACAAAATAACATGAACAATACAAAAATATTGACAAAAGAAACAAAAACAGACAAAACAGAACATTTGAATATTGGGTTTGGGGTTTTGTTGATGTATGGAGTTATAATGTCGACGAGTTTAGATGTGTTGGTGAACCATGTTGAGTATGTAATATGGAATAGTACGTTAAAGGGATATTTCGTATTTTTGGTGTGGACCACATCACAGGCGACCCCAAATTCTTTCTTTTGTCATTTGATATTTTTTTAAATGCGTCTTTTGTAAAATATATCCACCCATTCGTACCGATTGTGGCCTTAGTTCCCGTATTGTGCTTATAAATGGGTGATTGGGTGAAGATTCACCGTGAATCTAACCCAATATAAAGCAATGAAGTGCCTAGTTGATAACAACTCAGCTGTTAAAGACGTGCGATTTGTGTAAAAATGTCGGGATCCAGCTATTTATGACGCCATGAAATTGTAAAAAAGACAGTTGCAACGAAAGATTTCATGGCATCATTGACAGTGATTGAGTTAGCCTTTATGTAGCGATTTCATATACACGGCAGGTTGTGAAACAAAGGCAAATGCAAGGAAAAAACCAAAGGCATATCCCTTGAAAACATGTTTCATCCCCGAACAAATGAATAAACAAAACATGTCCACAAAAATGTTTAACATCCAAGCTTCAAAGAAGCAAAATAAACTTTAACATAACACATCATCAAAACACGTGTTAATGTGTGCAAAACCATGTCTGTCCGTGTTACACGTAAAATACACATATTTCATTTAATTAGGAACAACTAAGTCATTTGGACCCGAGTTCAATGGGGTTTGCTGTTTCCCGGTGGGGGAGTACCTCTGAAGGTACTCTCCGAGTAGCTGCAGAGGTACTCTACTACTGGTGGATATGTGGGTATACCTGTCAGTCGCCTAACAGCAACTGACTGCATGCAGAGTACACTATAAGATTGGTACTGCTATAAAACAGCTGTTATGCACCAAGTGGATTGTGTACTTCACTAAGTACTTAGTTGTAGATACTGCATCAATAATGCAACAAGGGGTACCCTTGGAGTAGAGCTAAGAATACACATGGAGCAGCCTAAGCTCTGGGTTACACTGTGAGTAAGAATCTGGCTGTGAAATTGCCTAAACTTAACAAATGTAGTGCTCTGCCCCGTGAAGCATACTAAAATATATCAAGTTATATCCGAAAATTTTGCTTTTTAGGTTTGTCACTTGCAGGGTAAGATATATTAAGGTCTCCTTATATATACTTTATACAAACTATGCAAAATCGTATTCTTAAGATTATTTTTTTTAGATTTTCTCCATTGAGCAACTCGACTAGAGGCGCCTAGTGTATTAATGAAAATTTATACAAACCATGAAAGCTACATTTTACATTTTCGAAAAATATTGAGCGAGACAGTAAACTATTTTTATGGTAATAATATGATTCGCATGAAAAGGGCCTTTGGGATTTCTACCGATTTTGAATATTGCTTTGTTAAACAGCTTAAACCATAACAAAAATCATAAAAATAAAAAAAGTAAAAATATTTTTAAAAACATCATCTTTTTGGTTTTTGTTTTTCCCCGGCAATCAGCTACCAATCCTAGCTATCTGAACACGTTTATTTCATCCTGGGTTTCATTCCCAATTCTCAGAAATGTCAGTTTCAGTAACAATAACAGGGATGATTAAAAATTAATGGGAGAGGGGGAGAAGAGAAACTCTATATCACGGCTACATACATGAATGTTTGCATAAATACAGTCGTTTAACCCCATCCCCGATGGTTCCGATTTTAGGAACCTCTTGACCTTGGATTAAGTTCTCTTTTGAAATGCCTTTTGTTTTCGGTTTCAGCAGCAGACTGCCGGCAGGTAGCGGACCCTTGACCCGCCGAATTTCCAACAAAAACTTGACTGTTGTGTTGATAGAGGTGTGTAAAAAACTAAAACATCCCGGGAAACCTCGCTGTGGAGGGCTTATTAAAATAGTACAATCTTTGGAAATGTACATTTCCAAATTCCTAATAAGGCTAATGATAACTGAATGAAAAGCAGGGTTAGCTGATTCAGTGAATCGGAAACGTTGAATCTGAGCAAAACACGATGGAAGGTCCGTTTTCCAAATAATATTGCAGTCAATAAGGAAGTAAGATGTTCATAAATACTCTAGTGGTGGTATTGTAGATAAAGAAGATCCAAAAAAATAGGTCCCACAAGGGGGATCAAAAGTTTCGAGTCGATATGGGAGGGGGTGGTCAAAATGTTAAGATTATTTTGCTCCATGAAACCATAACTTTACCAAATATCTTACTTTTGTGTTTATATCAATTTGCAGTGTCAATTGGGAATAATGAGAAATGTGTCGTTGAAACGAATATGCAAGGCTTCCGCGCCATCGCACGGGGGCGGGGGGGGCACCTTCTGTACCAACCGCGAACCGGTGCCATGTCCACTTGCGGCCAAGACCCACGACACTTAGTTTATCTCAAGAACCACCTTCACTTCGATTTACCTATTTTCACCTTTGTGAATGTAAGTAGGCTATCTACAACGGACATAATATTTTCTTCAGAAAAAATTGTTTTTTTAAAAAGTTCTTTACGAAAGGTTATGAAGTCTCCACGAATAGGGGGGTCGGGATGCAATTGAAAACAGTTCCCGAGATTTTGGTGCTAAAAGTTGATTTCTTACTGTTCTTCATCAATAGGACCAGCAGTCAGAAAAATGATGGGGTGCAAATTTCGGACTGCTGCCCCCTTCATCAAGGGGGGAATTTACTACAGGGAAAACATTTAAAATCGGTTCAAATTGTGTTTTAATGTACATAAACATATGTCTCTGATAAGGATTAGAAAAAGTTATATTTGCCTCGGTTCCGAAACTTTAGTAAAGCGCTATAGCCCATAATGTTCAAGTATCCTGGGGTATAAAATTTACACCATGCTCAGATTTGGTGGATGAAAATGGCGGAAAGTGTTTGTATTGTCTCACGGATCCAAAAGCTGTATTATTTTACAATGTGTGACATTTAGATGGTAAATTGAACCCTAGCAATATATCGCAGGGTACATGGTCTATGGGGGTAACCAGAACTTTTCCTGGATGTCGCCAATCCCCCCTCCACAATGGTGATATCAAAAGATCAATAAAATGCATTTTTGTTTCAGTATGAACACAAGGGAATCATTGACATCAATTTCGACAATATCTGAGCATTTAACCCAGGATGACCTGAAACCATTATGGTGGCTATACCGCTTTAATAAAGGTTGGACCTAGGCAAATAATATACTTTTGCTTTAATTCCTAATGACGAGACAAACGCGTTAAGTGTACATGAAAACACCAATTTGACTCGATTTTAAATTGTCACTTGTATAACATTTGCCCCTTCTCAAGGGGGCATCTAGTAGGAAAAATTTCACCCCACACATTTGCTGACAGTTTAGCCTATTGGAAAACCAAACAGCATAAAAAACAATTTTAGCATGAAAATTCTACGGGAATTACACAACACCAAAACTAGAAAGTTCCATTTAAAAAACAAACTTACATTTAAATTAGAGTTTACATTTTAATACGTTGCCCATACAAGTATTATTTATTGTGAAACACATGGGAATTTTCAAATTGTTCTGTCATCTTTGCAGGAGGAGAAACATATAGGAAGCGACTGTTGCAGCAGCTTATGCGATTCGCGCGGGAAGGGGACTCCCGACCCCGCTCCCACCCCACCCCATCACGGTCATTGCATCCATCATTCTTTATTTAAAGACAATTTCTCGATTTCACATTTTGATTTCCCGCGGGAGCTATTTCCCTTTAGGAAAGTAGTTTTAAAGGTCGAAAATGAGCAGTGGCGGCCGCCAGGGGGGCATGGGGGTATTCCCCCCCCCCCCAAATTTTTTTCTTGCCCCCCCCCAGTTTGTCCCCCTTGGTCGAAAGAAAAATGAAGGATTTGGGGCAAATTCAGTGATTTGGGGCCAAAAAATCGGCGATTTGGGCCAAAATTGGGTGAAAAATTTCCAAAATTTCATTATTTTACTTTTTTTATTTTTTTCACTTTTGCCCCCCCAAGATTTCACTTTGCCCCCGTTTGCCCCCCCCCCCAGAAAAAAGGGTCTGGCGCCGCCAATGAAAGAGCAGGGTGTGCTGAGTTAAAACCGTGAAATTGAGCAGATAGGGATTGCGGTTAATACCGTATTTTCGACATTTAAAGACACTATACATTGATTCACCCGAAAGAGTCAAAAAAACATTTGGAAATTTACAAGAGTAGCCTAACGTTGAAGGAAGGATACGCTGTTTAGAAATATTATAAGTTATTTTTACAACGGAAAAATGGCCAGAAAAGGGAGCGAAGGAGGACACGGCACTCTCCATTCAATTATGTGTTGGAAATTAAACTTGCCAGTAGTGTCCGGAGTGGTTTTTATTCCAATGGCTTAGGCTGCACTACAAGGAAAATACACATTCAGACTTGTGTAAAATTTACCTTGTAAACCCTTCAGACGAGTTTTAGATGAGGGTCCATATGTCTCGTTTTTATAGTTAAAATTGAAAAACTTTAGGGCAATGAGGAATAAATAAGAATGTTCTTTTCACTGAAAATGAAGGGTAAGAGATGTAAATGACCAACTGACTTGGACTTGAAACTAGAACCTTTAGGTGCAAGGCTATTATAATATCCTTGGTAAGAATAAAACTGTTTTAGTGACACCATGCAAAGCCCGATCTGTCATTTCAGCTATAATTTTAATATCTATAGTTTAAAGTCGAAGTCAGTAGTTGGTATTTACAAGCTCTTATCCCTTCATTTTCAGTGTGAAAAGAAACCTTCTATTATGTTCTCATTGCTAAAGGTTTTCAATTTAAACTATTAAAACGAAAAAATTTTACAAAAAATTTTACCAATTCTGATATGTATTTCCTTGCCGTTGCAGGTGTGCAGACTTTTAAAAAGGATTTTGTATTTGCTGGAAATACATGTGCCCCTTGAAATCGGAACAAGCCCCGTTATTGTCCATTGTATAAAGAATAATAAGGGGTAATCTTTCTCGAATACCGACGAGGATTGGTGAGACAAAACTGTATTGAGAAATTATACATTTGATTAAACATTTTCAATAAAATAGGTGAATTAAAAGTTATAAAAAAGGCCGGAAATTAGACCAAAGAAAAAATTGTTGTGTGATGTCCATAGATGCCTTTTTAGAAGTTGGGTCGGGCGGTCGGAAAACCTTTTTTCCCTTTTTTTTTTGTATTAATAAGTTAATCAAACACTTAAAAAATAAGTTTGATCTACTCAAAAATGCATCTTTGTACATATGAAACCCAACTAAAAAGCTAAGAAGAAAAATGTTTTAAACATCTTTTTACATTTCAGATTCAGAAAGTTAAAAATTGAAAAAAAAAAACGTTTTAGGAATTTTCAAAAATTAGGTGTCGGTATCTCCCTTTGCCAACCGTTGTAAAAGGAAAAAAAAAAAACTGTTTTTCCTTGATTTCGATTTTGATTTGGATTATATTAAAAAAAATCAAATAATTTTTTTTTTTGGCATTATATAACATGAACTTATAAGCTTCAATATTCACCACTCACCCCAGCATGTAAGCCACAATTTGAAAGTTCACCATATTCTGCCTGCTTACATACGCCATTGTACGTAATTTCCTAGGTGTAACCGCATGCGCGAGGAGAAAACTTTCCAAACAGCAAGGTTTGGGTTGGTGTTCCGGTAGTAGCACATACATTTGTTACCGTATTTGTAAGGAGGAGGAGAGAATTCTGGGCACCATTCCATACTCAAAAAGAGGAAAATCGTATGAATGTTTTTTTAACCTTTGTGTTCATGCTTCGATGCATATTTCAGAATTCACAGAATGAGTTCCCGAATTACGTTTTTGTACTGACGATCCTATGTTATTTGACTATAGCGAAGGATCTATAATGCTTGAGGGCGGGTGAATAACTATGCCCTCTGCTTGAATTCTTGAATGCAGTATTTTTGGAAACAACCACGATTTTGGAAATCAATCGTGTCAAGAGGACCTTGCAGCTCAATGTGGAAGCCGACTTGATTAAAAAATTAACGTTTGAACGCCATGCACACGCTGTTTTGTGTGCATTGTTCCTATCTCCTACAGCAGTTTCTGGTCGTTTATTGTACTTCTCTCCAACGTTTTAAAATCAAGAAGATTCAAGAGGCACCGTAAATTGCATAGGGCTATCAGCGTTCTGCCACGAGTCCAATGCCGATGTCTTGTTGCATGTGTTCTACAGTTATGGTATGTTGGAGTAAAACCATTGAATTTCTCATGATGAGGTTATATGTTATACACTGTAAAAGAAATACCACAGCGAAATTTACAGGAAAATACTGTAAACAAAGCTTAAAAAAATTACAGTATTGGGCTGTTGTAAGTTGGAAAATTCAGGAAATAGTTTTTGTATTCTATTTTGTTTGTTAAAGGTTAAATTGAGTCCAATTTCCAGGCCTATAATGACAAAATCTAAAAGTGAAGACTTTATTCGAAATTTAATGAGTAACAACCTCATTATACAAACTACTATGAATTTCCAAATTATACCAGTAAGTATACTAAAATATACAGGGAAAAATACCGAAATTTTACAGGAAATACTGGCAGCAATTCGTGCCACACAAAAACCCCGTAAAAATATAGAATTTCCAGGGTTTCATTCAAATTACTGTATATTTTACAGTTTGATGTAATACGTTTTACAACAAACTGTAATTTTACATCAGTATATGCAAGTAAAAAATTGTGGATAGGCCCTACTAAGTTACGGGTGGTCGTCAGTGCTTTTTTATTTCCACCCATTCACAATTCTCTGTAATAATCACCAAATATATATTTTTTAAGCGTTTGATTACATTATTATTTTTTACAGTATACTGTAAATTTTACGGTAATTGTTGGCAGTATTGCTACCAGTTAGTATTTTACTGTAAAATTTACGTATTTTTTTTACAGTGTCCGTAGCAGGGTGTTTTCACAGTAAAGGTACCCAAAATGTAACATTGTGTCTGAAAAAAATTTAAAGTTATATAATTAATACCCAGCATTTTCTGTAAAATTACTTTTTGATTACTGTTGTTCAACGTTGATCTCTATCGGTAAAGAGATAAATTAAGAACTACAATTTTTACCTTAATGTCTGAAAATTATCCTGCCAGTTGGTACTATGGCGGAATGCCAACGGGTCGTAACGTGCACACTGTTACAACCGTATGAACCCGCGGCTATATTGAAAAGTATATGCATGTCTTGCTACATTGCTAGAATTTCACCAGAGTTAGAACACCGTGTCATGTAGTACTAGATGAATGGGAGCAATAGATGGTTGTTGTACTGAGAACAAATATCACATCTGAGTTCAAACAGTTTTGATTACAGCTGGCTCTTTGATTTTGTTCTCTATATTGTGCTAATTTTGATAATTTGTTCTCGAAGCAGAGAGGTGCAGGATGCCCCGTTCGTTAACTGCGACTATTATAAGAGGCGAAAGAGTTTTTGTGTGTTCATACTAGAAAATAAAGCTTTCCTTTCCTACAGATATGAGATGGAATATTTAAGGATAATTCCGCTATATAGTATAGGTTAAATGTTAAATAGGCCGAAAAAAATGGCAATGTAGGAATTATCAGGTGTAAGAAACATTCTGCCGCCAAAAAGCCATTTGAAGTCATTGTCCATAAGGCTTGTAACATTATATTCAAACAGGAATTAAGGCGAAGCTAGAAAATTTTGCGATTACAGTGAAAATCACTTTGGATAACAAACATGCAGATAAGAGTCTCCAATATCATGTTTTTTTTTTTTTTCTAATTCAACTAATAAGCGTTAGAAGGCGAATAAGAATTAGTTAGTGTCGAAAGGTATGGTTTGAACATTTTTCGTATATGTGGATGCTGGATGCAGATAATTCTAAAATAAACGCCCCCTGTTTTTAAAAAAAATATGTCCAAAAAGTCGGGCGATCCTACTTTTATTCTACCACAAAACAGTCGTAAATGGCATCTTCAAGACGCTTTAAAAATGCTTTAGTGTCTGTTTTTCACAAAGAGAGTAATATACAGTGTTGATTGACCAATATACAGTAGCAATGTAGGACACAGAAGGGGTTGGTTATTTTGATTTGGAAAAAAAAATGAATGTAGTGCTTTACACATAAACGTTTTCTGTAATACTAACTCACACACAGACTATGGAAAAAACATGCAACCTTGGCCTTGTTTTCTATCAATACAAGCATATCCCGCCAAAGTACAAGCTAATTTCCTATCAAAATAAAGAGATTTTCAAACATATAGCGTACAAGATTTTTAAGCTTTTTTACGCTCTTAACATTACGTGTATGTTGTAAAGTACAGCGACATGACCAGCACATGAGCACGAGATGCTCAATAGATCGGTCATATGAAAAATGGGTAATCGAGGCGAGAGTAATGAGGCTCGGAGTAAAGTGCCTTATCTAAATTTGACCAAACAATGCGTTTTTAAGTTGAGGAGAAAACATAACAGCCTCCTTTTTGCAATATACTCACACACAGAGATGGTGCGAAAAAAATGGCAACTTTGGGCCATTGTTTCTATCACATTTACTCTCACAGAGAAAGAAAATACAAGAATGTCCCGCCAAAGTACAAGCTAATTCTACCAAATAAAACAGGATGCACGACACACTTTATGGGTCCTGGGACACGACACTTCAGATTTACCACAGGGTCTAGGGCACTGCAGACACAGTTAGGGTCCTGGGAAACTATATCACAGTAACACAGGGTCCTAGGACTGGAACAGCACCACAGTTTAGGGTTATGGGACACAACATCACATACCACAGGGTCCTAGTACCGCCCGATCAGTTTAGGGTCCTGGGACATACATCACAGTACAACAGGGTCCTAGGACTGCCACAGCACCAGGTTTTTAGGGTCCGGGGACACAACATCACAGTACCACAGGGTCCTAGGACCGCACGATACAGTTAGGGGCCTGGGACACTACTCGAGTCCCGCAGGGTTCTAGGACTACACAGCACATTTTAGGGTCCTGGAAACACTACATCACAGTGGCCCCACAGTGGTATATGGACTGACACGACAAAGTCTAGGGTCTGGGACGCTATATCACAGTACCACAGGGTCTTAGGACTGCACAAGCACAGTTCGGGTCCTGGGACACTACAACAACAGTACCAAAAGGTGCCTAGGGACTGCCCACAGCCACAGTTTTAGGGTCCGTGGGACCACTACATCCAGTACCACAGGCCTCCTAGGACTGCACGATACAGTTTAGGGTTCGGACCACTACTTCAGAGTACCAACAGGGGGTCCTAGGAACCAAGACTTTAATTAAGGCTGACTCAGAGATTTCGAAATATTTATTTTTTTTCCATGGTCAACAGAAACTAAAGATACTCACCTAAAATGCCTCAATTCCAAAAGTCAAAGTTAGAGATGATGAATCGATTTTCGTTTTCATGCAGTTACACATTTATGTACAGTATACCACTGCATAGGGATTACCGTGTTAACCAAATTATCCGGATCCGGAATATTTTTAAACAAAGTTGTGATTTTATTATGAAGGACTGCGATTTGAGCTTAACTATCTCACGCAGTGATTAGTATAGGGACAAGTATTATGTACATGCAAAAAACACGATTTTTTGAAATTGAGGGCGGCCTCTCCTCAGGAAATTCGCTGTGAGGTCGGCCTTTAAGTACGAGTAGCATATCTATGTGATATGCTTTGGGACCTACATCACCGTACCACATGGTCCATGGGGACCACTACATCACAGTATCACAGGGTCCTGAGAGGGACCCGTGGATTTTGCTGATAGTTGTATGTAATGTAAGAGTCTCTCCAAAATACAGAGTCCGGGGCGCAGTGATTTATCAGAAAGAGTCAAAATATTTGACATTTGCAGGAAAGCTCATGTTGCTTTGTCTCTGAAGAAGAATTGACGAAAAGGAAGAAAAAACGGCATGTTCAAAGATACGAATTACAATTCAATTACGTGGTTGTAGTAGTGGGCCGTCCGGACAGTAATGACAAAATTTCCGATTTTGTCCTATTATGTGTGCTTTTGGGCCTATCATTTTGCAGGGTATGTTAGAACCTATGTACTTGTTACTACCAAACATGCAAAAATCTGATTTTTGATGTGGTTTTTTTTTTATTTTTGATTTAGCAAATCACTGATAGTTGCCTTTGGCTTTCAGAACCAGTGTTCATATAGGACCCACACAGTTTCTGAATCTTATTATAGGGTTCGGAGACTGGGCGTCCTATGGACACCATCTCCGGAAAACCTGGAGTCCTAGGGACTTCTGATATGTGGGACTCTTAAAATCTCTCACAGGGATCCACAAATGCATCTTCACTTACGGTACATAATGTAAGGAAATTAGTTTGATATGGTTATTCTACAATTTATTCAAAGAGCGACATATTTCATACCAGTATCTTTTTGTTCTTTAACAGCTGATTCATCAATGATCAAATCAAATGAATGACACGGAAAAAAGTTCCAATACCATGGGGGATGACGAGGTTCCGATGATAGACGGCAACCAGTCAAAGAAAAAAAAAACCACCCAATTCCAGAGCGAGAGGAATGGGAAGGGCGGTTGGACTTATTCTGTCCTGCATTGGCTTTGCTGTAGGATTGGGGAATATCTGGAGATTTCCATACTTATGTTATAAGAATGGAGGGGGTGTTAAAAACAGTGATTTTCTTGATGTATAGGAATTGTTGCTGACAACTTGAATGTTGCTGCAGATTAATCAGCGCATTGTCATTGTTCAAGAGGCTGCTGCTTGAAAACTTATCTCTTTCCCGGATGATTTTTCTTTCATAATTCTTTGTTTTTCTCTGTAAGGCGCTGTGTGCTTTGTAGAGCGCCACGTATAAATGCTCGGTTATTATAGTATATTTTTACTATTACCCCCTAAATGGGGAAAAGAAAGCGAAAATCGTCTTTTTACGTTGAAAAAGCCCGGTAAAAATGGTATTTACCATTAAGTTTTTGTTATTAATGTGGAAGACCAGACCAATAGTGGGAATACTGAATGGATTTGATTGATTTTTGAAAGAGACCATTCAACATGGCCTACATTCAAGCATATCAGCGATGTCTTCAAATATGTAAACAAAATCGGGCCCCCTATTGTTCATCCAACATCCATTTTTTGGCATGTTGTATTGGAAATGTTGTAGTAAAGACCCTTGAAAGAGGAGCAGGCGTAAGACGCGGTATTTTTCAAGTAAATTATTATTTTACGCTTTGGTTTACTATAAAGTCGGAATCCGACTTTTTTAGTCTACAAAAACAGTCGTAAATGACATCTTGCAAGACGCTTTAAAATGCTTATAGTGTCTGTTTTTTTCCAAAAAGAACAGTAATATAAGTGTTGCATATGAACCTCCTAACAACTAGAAATTTTTAGAGACAAGTAGGCATTTGAATTTGAAAAAGATGGTCTGATTGTGGCTTTTTAATTAGTTTGGGACAATTAACTATAATAGTGGGCAGAAAGTTTGAGGACAATTTTTATGTTTCTGAGGTATACACCGTTTAGGAGCTGTTTTTGGTAAACCTTGTTTAGGGGTGGGGTAATAACTTATGGCCTAATTTCAAAAGTAACTCATCAGGTTGCAACTATATTTTCAAGTAATCTGAAAAAATATATTGTTAATTGTAAACTTCATTATAAACAACTTTTTGCTATAAAAAATGATATTTTTTGGCAATGTTTTGCAACTTTTGTACTTTGAGATTTCTAGGCCCATGTCTAACAGGACATCTAGGTTATATGAGTAATTAGTATGAAATTAAGAGAAACAATTATAGCTGTTTTTAAGAAATCCAGAGGTAGGCCTATGATCCATTTTAGTTATTTATAATTAATTGTATTTTTGGGTCAAAATTATAAAAAAAATAATTAGAAAATAACTAAAAAAGGGGACACACTACTTGTGGATTCTGACACTTTTCCAAATCTATTAGTTTTTTCTTAATTTCAAGTAACATGACCTCAAACATAACATAAACATAACATACATTGATTATATTTTGAAAGGCGCCTTTTTCACATTGATACAAAGCGCCCTTAGAGTAATACGACCGAAATAGGGGTTTTGCGCATGACCTTAAACTTTTCAAAACAGTACTGGCACTACGAATGGGTGATAGGACTGGGTCCATAGCTTTGGTTTGCAAGCCACTGTAAAGGCCCTGTCGCCAGCACATTTATGTCCTAGAACAACGAGAGAGTGAGGACCATAGTGGCGAGAAAACGAGTGAGTAAAAAGACCAGGACGTGGATCTAATGACCACCAGGACATCATGATGTATTGGGGACAAGCCCGTTCAGTGCCTTATAAACAATAAAAGAGTCTTGAATTTAATACGATCAGATATACTAAGTCAGAGAAGCTCCTTCAAAAGAGGGGATGTGTGAGTAAATCTAGGATACCGGAATATATGAGACGACGACACACTTTGTTTTGAAGCTTTTGGCGTGATGTTGAGGTTCTTCTGAGTCCCACCATGGCAACAGTTACAACATCAATAAACTGAGAAAAAATGGGCATAGTTCAGAAGTACCAAACAGTTGCCACTATTTATTCAAAACAAATGGCTCTCTAAATAGAATAGAAAATACATTTTGCAATCAAGAACAAATATTTATAAAACTGCAATTTTTCTTAGCATATTGTGAAAAATAATGTGCAATTTTGATGAGGTACTTTGAAATTATGCCCTTACATGTAAGTACTACCGTCCCCTAAAAAAGTTCGCCAAATATATATGAGATGAGATTCTATCTATAGATATATCTTATAATATTTATATATATATATATATAGCTAGATATATATATATAGCATTACTACAGAAACATAAAAGTGGTCCTCAAAAATTGTTACCCGCGTTGAATTTTTATCATATACCCAAAATGAAGGTACATTGTTAGTCTTTATGAAAAAAAATAAAGTTATAATCCCTATAATAAACCAAAGTTTTTTGGCAATTACCAAATTTGTTTTGATGGACTATCAAAACACTTTTGTAATTCCCAAAAGTGTTGGTTCGTAATACCGAAAAGACAATCCTATCACTTTGCAAGGTTATAGTAGGAATTCAAAAATGGAGCAGGCCGAAACAAAAAAAACAAAATATTTCTTGGTCCATGTTGGATTTGATTCAAATGTCCGCATATGTCCCCATCCATCTAATTATGTTAGCTGATCGATGAGGGATTGCATGATGTGTCCAATCAATTGCAACAAAGAATTCTGACAGGAAGGTAATAATAGGCTTAATGACTTCTGCAGAGAGGACTGGATTGGCCTTTGTTTGCTTGTTTTTTTTACCTTGCATAGCGTCCGCCAATGTATAAGTGCATGCAAAAAACTAAATATGAATAAGATGTTGCATACACTTTGAAAACAATGCTTTGAGTATCCACAGCATCTCCATAAATAGCGCGTGCTATGATTGCCGCTGCTTCTTCTACCGCTACTTTCATTTCTGCTACTACAAGGTTATAGACCTTCTGTCACTGGCTTATATGCACGATTATCCCACTTAATATTATCTAATAACAGTGTACACGTAACAGGAAAAAATCCATTTATTAGTAAAAACATTGACGAAATTAACGACATCCCAAATCGATTTCGACGTAAAAGAAACATAAACTGATTGATGATCGTCCTGAATGTATGCCGGGAGGGGTCAGGAGAATAACTAGGCAAGAAGAAAGAACACTCCTTTTACGATAAAACCCCCTTGTGGATTTGAATAAAAGTCACATAAACATAAATCAGGCACGAGGAAAAAACATGCCATACCATTTACCAATGTTGTTGTGTGTGTTTGTGTTAAAATCTGCATTTAGTACTCAAAAAATCGACATGGGACTGGAATACTGCATATTCAAAACAACAACATGAGCTCTCTAATTTGTTAAAATGTTAATGAGTCCCACCTTTTCAGCCATTTGCTCCAGAATAATAGTGAAAGGATTCCTAATTGTAGGTCACTATGACAGCAATTAAAGCACAAACACCAAACTATCTATATTATAATAGGCCACGTGATCTGTCTGGATGTTGACTGCCTATTTTCTCGGAGGCGGGGGTCGTATATGGTCGCGAACACTTGGTGGGTTGGGGTGATGTTAGCGTTGAGCCGGCAGATAAGTCGATTGGTTAGTGGATACGCGTCCCACAAGCCAGGTAATCGCCAAAGAACAGAGTATCCCAGCGGAAAAGGTATGAAAAGGAGCTTCCAGAAACAAAGTAGTAACTGACCAAGAGTGTCTAAAAGGAGATAGGTCAAAAAGATTGTCTAAAGAAAGATAAGACACTCTTGATTTTTGGGTGGGAATTTATTTGTCTGTCAGTGTGTTGACCGCGTCTATTTTCTCGTGGAGACCGAGGGCGAGGTTCCTGAACGTGGTGGGGGGTGGTTGCCACTGTTGGTTAGTGGGTCAAAGGTCATCCGGGTCATCACAGTCAAAGGAGGTCAAATGGGGGGGTTGTAAACGTTAGTTTCTCGAGGAAGAAAGAGGGTAGCAAGTTCCTGAAAATTGGTGGGTGGGTATCCCTTGACCTTCCGAAGACTTTTTATTGGTTAGATGGATCAAAGCGTCATCAGGGTCTCAAGATCAAAGGAGGTCCAATGGGGGTAAACGTTAGGTATTGTCATGAAAACTTGGAGGAGTGGGTTGATTGTTGATGCCAAAAATCTTTAAAGGTCACGACAAGGGTAATCAGGGCGTCAGCGGGGTTCAGGTAATGCAAGGCAAAAGGTCAAAATGGGGTAGGTAAAAACGTCGGTATTGTACCCCCGATGAAACCTGGGTAGGGCGGAGGTCGTTGTTGATGCCAAAAAATATAACGGTCACAACAAAAGGGTCATCAAGGGCGTCATTCAAGGTCCGGAACCGCAAACCACAGCGGGTCATCAACAGGCCACGGTGATCGCGAACGAAAAACCCCGGGACCGCTAGTAAACAATACAAGTAAAGACATTTGCTATTAAAAGACAAATGTCATAATTTTACCTCTCTGCAAGCACTGGGCAAAATTCTAGAACACGAGAGCCCAGTTATACACGTCAGGTCGTCTACAGTCTCTTTTTCCGTTCTCCAAAACATCTATTGAGCAGGATACTTTGCAGTGAGTTTAAAATTATGGGCTCGAACTGCGCCGTCTCGGCCCAAATTTTTGCAACTCCTAGCTGACCAATTAATTTGGGCTGAATCGATCATGTTTATATCAAAATTTGTAAACACCATGTATTTATGGTGATAGTTGCTACATGGAAAGGAAAAAAAATGGACCCATGATCGGGTCAACCCTACACTTTAAAAGGTTAATATTATTGGATTAACGGACAAACGTGTTTTTTTAAAAGGTTGTGCTTGGTTGAAGGTTGATTATTCGGACACGGTTGGTGTTTGGATACGGTTAGTATTGGGCTCAATGTTAGCCTAGTCAGATTTTTATATTTGGTTTATAAATAGTACCGAAGTTTTAAACTGTAGGTCTTGATTCATTATAATTATCTGTAGTTATAGCGCAATGTTTACTAGAAATGACAACCATTCAGCATGCAGTCACCAAACTTCCACAGTCAAGGATGAATTCAAAAAGAATCACTTTGTGAATGCTTATGGTTGCTTTTTTATCCTTAGATTCACGTAAATAAAGTAATTTTCAGGCATACGGAAAGGGGACATAAAAAATGAAAGTACATCAGGAAACCAAAATCTTAATAGGAGATGTTTGAAAAGTCAGTGCCATATACCAGCGACTGGAAATAGACCGGGCCAGAGATCACGATTTGGACTGGATGGCGGGGTGGGGCAACTATTGCATACACCTTATAGGCAGATAGGTTAACGGTAGATAACTTCAAATGTGGCGGTTTTTAATTTTATTCACGATCCAATACAAGAGGGTTTAGGACCATCATGCAGCCGTATGCGGTTTTGTCAAAGATGGACGTAAAATAGTAGTTTTTTGTGCCGCGTTGGCAGGATTAAATTAAGACACATATAGATAGGGATCACTTTGTCCGCTGGTGTGTTGTACTCTGTGTCGATGTTGTCTGTTTGTGAAGTGTTAAGATAGCCTGATAGTCAGGTAGAAGTTTAGGCCACAGCCTGAAGGATGGAAATGGAGTACAGACTTTTTTTCCTATTAGAAGATTTTAGTCATTAGGATCTAAGCCATAATTTTTGGAGGGTGTGAGCAAAATTTGTTACAGTGTCATTTTTGAAAATCCAATATGGCTGCTACCATGTCCAAAATCACTAATAATCCCTAATATTTCCAATAGAGACAAATATTCTCGGTACTCGGTGTTTTAAAGCACGAGACAGTGTTGGTAAAAGTTTTTTATCATTACAACAAAACATGCCACAAAAATCCAATATGGCTGCTTCAAAAGTCAAATATGCTCTCGGAATCATTAAAATGAATCTTAACACCTCAATTATAATACCTATTTACGTACGCTACTTGAATCATGCTAACACCTAAAATATTTTCTGCAGCAGTGTTCAAAATCTGTTAACTGATAACACTCTGCAAGTGTTATTTAAACACCTCTAGAATGCGTTTCCAACGCATCCGTACACGTCAAGTGGTCTTCACATTTTGCAGTTAGAGGCTTTATTCCAGTGTCTATATGCAATGCTTTTATGCTTTACACCACTTATGAATACATGTATTTGATCACTAAAACCTTATTTGGCATTTCTCTGTAATGGACATTTTCACATTCAAGATGGCAAGCCAATACCCCGCATTTAAAAATAGTAACACCTACATTATATGTGTATTATATTTATTAAAAATCAACTAATTTTATTATAAAGGTGTAAATTAAGGGATGGGATAAGTATTTGACATTGTCACATTCTTATCTGGAATTTCTGTTTCTTTACATGCAAAAGTTAAAGGTGCCATGGGGTCTGTCTTTGTACTTCTTAAAACCTATAAATGACGAGTACCTCTATCGTATGTATTAGTTAAACAACCCAAATGAATTATTAAAGTTAAATTAAAGTTATGAGATGTTGTCTTTGAGCATTAATAACTCTTATCTCTGGTATAGTTTGTTTTGACACATACTTTAAAATTCAAAATGACGGCCAGTATATTATGACTATTACAATTCGATGTTTAAATATCTTAAAAGGCAGTCCAATTGGCCTCCATCTTGATTGGTAAGCTTGTTAACACACTTGAAATGTCAGATAATTAGTTCCTACTGGTATAGAGCGCAAAATTATGCCTCTATCCAAATACTATGAAATGAGTTATGGTCACTTTAGTGATTTCAGGGCATATTGGGTTTTAGGGTTGTCCATATTGGATTTGATGGTATGTTTGGGATCAAATCACGTCAATAACCGGTCCAAAAAGTTTCCGCGGGTGTTTTAAAACCTGGATCTATTGCCTAAAATTATGGCCATTTATATTTGAGAGTGATAGCGGACATATTGGATTTCTAGAAAAATGGCACTGAACGAAATTCTGCACACCCTCCAAAAATATTTGCTTAGGTCTCATTGACCAAAATCGATCACTGAAATCTTACTTCCATTTCACCCTGTGTCCCACAATTCCTCCTGGGGGACTATGAGGGGGTGAAAAGTAAAATGAACTGAATTGAAAAGTTGAAGTTCAATTGTACCAAACTTGTGTAATAGTACACGCAAACCCTCATTTGTCCCGGTAACAATGGAACAATAGGGGGCAATCGCTTCGTTTGACTCTTCACGCAACATTATTTTCATGCTTTTATATTCCTTTGTCGTCTATGGAGACCGAACTATGATACCTGCCGGACAATGATTACTTGCACACCGGCATAAGCAGCGGTGGGGGGTAGTTTCCAATGTCGCATGGGAGGGCGTAAACGGACAGATATAAGAAGAAAACACAGTAAACAGAGAGTCAGTATTCCACGGGTGGTTTTGATGCAGGAAACTATGAAAGTTCGATCACTTGCTAATGCCTTGTGATATGGTCAGGAGCGTCTTAGACCATTTTTAATGGAGGTGGGGGGGAACCAATAGTGCATTACAAAATTGTTCAAAATACCATTAACACTTAAGTGCCTAGGGGGGTGGGGGTCCATAGTACCCAAGATTTGTTTTTTCTGCGATTTCTCAGTCGTGAAAATATTTTCGAACTCTAATTTTTCGTAATTGTGTAACTTATCGATGCTGCTTCTTTCCATAAAAAACAAATACTAAAATTTTCTAGCCTTTAAAGTGAGATACTTAGCTTGGAGTCGCTAGGACCGGCCGCTTCTAGGCACCAACGGAGTGATTTTAAAAATAAAAAATTAGCAAACCCTGTTGCCAGAAATATTTTTCTGCTTATGTATTTTCATATCATAAAACAAATTAATTACATAATCAAAAAAATAATTAACCCTTTAGGTGCTAAAAATAAAGTGATTCCATCATCGAAGCGACTGCGTGCCATTGCTGTCAACCTATGGCAAATACGACGCCCACAAAAATACAAATGACAAAATGGTAATGTTTGTGTTTAAATATATGTAATTGGTCCTTCTATAGCAGATATAACATCAAAAATGATTTCAATGTGTACTGTGGCAGCGGGCAGCGAACCAAAACATCATATTACTTTTTGATCGATTTGACGCATTTCGAAACAATGATATGCCCTAATTTCCAGACGAATAACCGGAAACTCAATATATATTGGCCCTTAAGCCTTGTCTTATGCCCCCTCAAAGGTGGTAAAATGGTTTCATTTGAAAATTCCGTCGGGAAAGAAGTGGTTTCCTCCATTGGGGTGGGGGGGTCCATGAAGGGCTCCCCAATTTTCAAAAATTTGGAGATTTTGACATGGTTGCATTGGTAACCTGGCTAGTAACTATCCTGTGAATGGTTAAGCTCGAAATGTCTGTCTCACAAACGAAGGAATTTTGTACTAGAAAATTATTATCGGGGATCCCCGATAATAATTCAACGCTGCTGGAAACATCCTTCCAATGTGAAATAGCCGGGAAATAGCGCAATGTACGTGTCTACGCTCATCCATTAAGTTGTTGTAATAATTCGGGCAAGAGGTTATTTTTCTCGAGTGGCACTATTTCATCATTGGACGGACATACGAGCATTCCAGCTCTGCGTTAATTCCAATCTGGGATCCCAATTCTAATTACAAAATCTCTTAGTCTGTTATAATACGCATTATTTAGCATTCTCGTCCGCAGGGATTTTTCCTAGACAATTACCAACGTAACTGTCAAAAAATATCAAATTTTTGAAATTGGGGGCGCTCTCAAAAAATGTGCCATATTGCTTTAAATGTTAAAATATTTAAATCCCCCCCCCCCCCCGGGACGGCCTGGGATGTTTCGACAACCGAATGTTAAATATATAGTTGGGTATCGCTCTTCGAGATCAATTGGGAATTTGTCAATCATAGCGTTGAAATTATCTGAATGTATCACAAATATACATCAACCTCACTAAAAGTGAAGTAATATACGTTTCATGTGCTGCATTAAAACATACTCTTAGAACCACACTTGTTGATATTGATTAATGGCGCACCGTACACTGAAGTCCTCCACTATTTTATAATACATTTGTGAACCCCTTGTGAATCGGAAACAAAACAAAACAAAAAATCCATAATAAACAAATCAGCAATCTATAATCCAAAACATCATATACCCAATAGACCTTTTCAAATAGAAATCAAATACCCTACTACTCACATTCATGGACATTATCGATTCAAATTGATTATCGAGTTCGTGTGGAGGAACGATCATAACAGTCACAGAGATGTAAATAAATATAACAAAAAACGACATCCAGATTGAAAATGGTGCATGCCGGAAAATTTCCGGCAGCATTTAGAAAAAGTATAACATAGAAAAGAAAGTTGTTGATTTTCAATTACACTTCCAAGATCACCGTCAATCACAGCTAAAGACTTCCCATCACATGTGAGGCCAACCGTACGCTTTCGACTATAAAAACTCGGATTCTAACTGAACTTGTATGAAATTTATGCGGACCAAAAAATAACAACCATTAACAGGAGAATACTGCGACACAGTGAATCCAAACAGATTCTGACCAGTCGTCTGTAGTTGTAAAAAGTGTCAAATGATGCACCTAAAAGATTTCATATATGATGTGTTTAAAGGTGCAACGAGAGATTTGAGGCACCAAAACTAAGTGTCATTAATATAATTTCATAATAGATAGACACCCATAGAATTTCTACCTTGTATTTGGCTTACAGAATGTCTTAAAAGAGAGAAAAAGGGTGTGATTTTGATTTTTGCTAATAGTTTCAATGTAAAATATAGGATGAATTTCGTATTTGCTTCCATACGCAATTAAGAAATTTCAAAATTTTTGTACCAAAGAAAACATTTTCAGCTTAATCTTTCCGATGGGATATTTTGATGGAAAGCTTTACATTAGGGCAAAAATTATTCATTCGATTTTTTTAGGGACACACATGAGAATGTGAAATCTCTCGTTGCACTCTTTAAGAATTATGTATAGTGAAATGATGGACAATCACACACAAGCTTTGTAACCTATAATATATGCCAGACCCATTTTGAACCTATTTCCATGGCTCATTTAAAATGCATAATTAAGAGAGTTTGTGCACCCAAAGCTGATATCACATGGAATCTGATCAGAGGAACAAGAATACAATTCAGGTGATACATAAAAAGTTTGCATTGTAATTATGTTTCGATCCTGTTATGCTTCAAGTTCAGGGTGATGGTAGATGCGGCAGTCGTGGATACATACATGCATGTAACGAGGATAGTCTTTCCATTGAGAAGCACTAACTTTATCTTAAATTTCTTTCAATACTTGCGAAGTTGGGTGAATTTAGATGTTAATTAAAATGTCTCCTTTTCATTTGGGTTGTAGTACACCCCAAATTCCGTCATTGAGAATGTAGCCATGCATGTGTAAACCCTGACCTTGAGTGAAATAGCGACCAGGGCACAATAGAAAGCCGATAATAGACATCGCCTGGATTGCGTATTATTACGGAGTAAATTGTCACGTACAAGGGCATTGTTAGGGAATCTGGCTGTGTAATTATGGGTTTGCTAGTGTCACTACAACTAGTAGTTACTATTTCGATGGTGATGGTTTATCGCCGATAAAAATGGCTAGACTATTTTGAACTTTAGCTGGCGTTCCATACCCATATTCAGGAGTGAGGGGAGAACCCCGCTCGCCAACACAAGGCTGTTTCCACAAAGACCAGCGCATTTTATAGTATATTTTTCCAACTGTTGAATGCAGCAAGCCACATTCTAGTTTTCAAAATGACCTTATTTAATCTCAGTGAAAAAGGGACTGAAGTGTATGCAGTGTGCATACACGGAAGCAAGTGCACGTGTAGTGCAACTTAACACTTATAAGTGTATAGGGGTACCGTAGACCCAATTTTGTTTTTCGCGGACCGTGTTTAACGCTCAACGTATTTTTGTCCAAGATTTGACATGATTGTGTTATAAATCATGAGGGTTGCGCATTCAAATCGGCCATTTTGGAATCCGTACTCCGATTTCATTTTTATCCTGTTATTTTGTCGTATTGATCGTAACTCATCAAATGACAGTAATTTGGTAAAAAAATCACGGCAAATGTGGTTACAGAGGGGGGGATCCAAATGAGGGCCCCCCCCCCCCCACAAACAACACACAACATACGGGAGTGCCACATGGACTTAAACAATACCAGAATCCGAACCGAGATATATGCCATATACGCGTGGAAACTTGGGATTTTTTGGTCACTGTCCACGATACAGGGGAAACGCAAAATCACGTGTTACTAAAGAGTGCAACGAGAGATTGTTGGAGTCAAGCAATATTGTGCATAATAGTAATTTGATATAGATTTTTTTAGGCACCAAATAGATTTCTTACCCTGGCTATTTTATGGCTACAGAAAAGTCGTAAAAGAGAAAAAAGGGCGATTTTTGATTGCTCATATTGCAATGGAATATACATGGCTGAATTTCGTATTGCTCCTAGACAAAATTAGAAATTCCATCAATTTGTTGTACCAAAGAACCATTTATCCGCTTAATCCTTCAGATTGGGGATTTTTTGATGGAAAGCTTTACCATGGGGACAAAAATCAGTAATTTCAATTTTTTTAGGGACACATGAATGTGAAACCTCTCGTTGCTTTTTTTCACCTTTAAACTCGCGGACATGAAACTTCTCCTCTTTTCAGCTGAATTCCTCTTTTTTGTTGCCCAAATGTACGCATTTTCTTTTATATTCAGCCCTTTTTTAGCTGTTTACCCAAATTTCAGCTGTGTTTCGCTTTTTTTGTAGCATTTCCTCTTTGTTCACTATGAAGGCAGTTTCAGGTCGTACTTCTTTTCTCGAAAGGACTTCATCAAAATTGGACCCTTTACAGTGGCGGAGCATAGGACAAGGACACGAGGAACTGCGGACAGTCGAGCAGACTCTCACTCCCAAAAACTCCCCCCTCCCACCAAAAAGGAACACTCTGAAAGTGCCAAATTTGCTAAATTTCCTAATTTTCCACAAACTAAATTTGATATATAACGGGACCAGCTGAGTGGGGTGGATGCAGGTTAGGTTTCTTTACTGGTAAAATTCTTTTAAAGGTTTCCTTGCGTTAATATTCCCCGTTTAACATTTCACCCTAAAGCAAACATATACATACAAGACGTTAAATTTTGGTAGAATTTTTTAAAAGGAACACTGTTGAATGGCATACATGTTTATGGCAATTATACATGCTAATGTATTCAGGGACTGCTTCGTGCTAGATATTAGAAGCAACCGAGTCATCATCGAACAGAATAAGTGGAACGAATAAAAATATTATTTGGGCCGATCATAACAATTTTAAAATACATGAACATGTCAATGAAAAAGAACTTGAATTCTACCGGATTTATTTTATTCTTAAGGGGCATATTAGCTATATAGTGACTTCTGACGTGATGTCAAAACTCGGACCATAAATTGAACTGGAACGCGGAGGACAAAACATTGATTGTTGCCACTTACAAAAAGGTATGGCGAATATATGGTCATCCTCTAGAAACCACGTTATGCAATAAATAATGAAGATTTCATCAACGAGTATATGGATTCAGTAATAATATACGAATATCATTCCGTCCGTTGTTTTCACTTGTTTTAAATTACTGTAAGGAAAATAAGCCCTTTAAAGGGACACTTGTGGATTACTTGTTGTGAAAATCCACAAGTGTCCAAGTGGATTTACTTGATGTATTGTGGTGCACAAGATCTACTACACATCACTTGAGAATGTTGCAGACAAAGTCGGCCTACATCTAATGCCCAAAAGACGAATACAGGACGGTCAATGAGGAAGACGATCATTAACCTATCGCCACAGAAGATGGAGCCAACTCAAAAGAGGTCAAGGACTTCAAGATATCTAGGGTCCTAGGTGCCGACAGCAGAAAGACTCCACCTGTCACGCAACGGACAAGCTTGGAATGCCTGCAAAACCTACACCACTTATGGCAATCTGTATCTCCAATTCAACAAGCTGAAATTCTTTAGGGCCTGTGTGAGAGAGGATCCTGTTATATGGATCTGATCATGAGACCTGGACATGAAGAAAGAGCTACAGGATAGACTGGATGGCACTACACCAAGCTTCTTTGCCGAGTACAAAAAATATCCTGGCGTGAGCACAGACAAAGCACAAATATGGAGATATCCCTCCAATTTATCTTCTGTGCCCAACGCCGTGCACGATTTGGCCGGCTCACGTCATTGTGCGATAGACCAAGTAGTCTCAGACGGCACATGTGGAAGTACCATTGCCAAAACAGGGGTCGTCGCCCCTTTAACTACATTGATGTGATTGCTAGAGACATCAGACAGATCAGTTCCTGACATCCCCAACCTAATGACAAACAGGACATTTGGCGCTAAATGGTGAACAGCATCTCGGCTGCGGCCGTAGATAGATAGGATTCACGAACATATAATCTAGCTATTTGCAAAGTAGAAGCAACTTATATTAATATAATAGTCTTGTTATTATTAATATAATTTCTAGGTTGAATAGGTGAACAATAAATGTGTTGGTTTGAAAAAGCCTATAAATATGCTAAAGGGTTTCTACATAATAAATGCTTCTGAAATCCAAAATGCTTTATTTTTAGTGGGAGGAGGTTTTTAGTATTTCATTTTTATTTGCAACATTGTACATACATAAAAAATGACGTGATATTAACCAATGCATAAAATCTGATACATTTTAAAAATACTTGAAAATTGGTTTGACGCAGTTTCGAAACTTTTCTGTAAGCATCTGGAACTCCGTGCAGATGTCACTGAAAATACCTCGCAGCTTTCGCTGATGGAGTATACAAGGTCCCTCCACGTGGTACTGCATGTACAAGCTGTCCAGTAAGTAGGGAATACAGGGGGTCTGGACATGCCAAACATGACACCTAACAGCAAACAGTGAATTCAATCGGCATCAACATCTGCGCAGGGGGACCAGGGGGAAGGACGCCCAGGGGAGGCCGCATGATGTTCGATTATAGAGTTGTGGGGATTTTAGAGGTTGCTAGGCTCCTGGGCGCAACCCGAGTGCCTTTCTTTTTCAAAGACCCGTAAAGGTTAGGAGGGGCCGCTCTTTTGCATATCAGCCGGAACAGAACAAAGACTTAACTAAAGGCTATCTGGTCACGAATATAAATCTAAATGACCATTATGGGAATTTACACTGTGTTGCCATTTGCATGAGTGGGGTTAATCTCATATTCTGAGATGTATTGAAAAAAAGTGTAAGTAAGAGGTAAGAGGTGATTTGGTAATGTCAACTGCTAGCGAGGCGGGCTGCCGTAAGCAAATGACCTAAAATTGGTACAATCTCAGGAAAAAAATGCTATTAGAATCCTTTTGCGTCCTGTTGGCCCCAACAACCATGTCCTGTTTGACGGCGTCTATTGGCTCATGCAGATGGGTGTCTCCTTGGATGTCTGGACAGCAAAATTCATTATTCCTCTCTTCAGTACGTAAAACTGATTAGTCATGAACTTCCCAACATGGCACGATGATAGACATGATGGGGTAATGTGCTGTATACTTTGAACAGGTTATGAATATTAATAGTCTTTGCAATTTTGAGGGGAAAGGAAAAATTTTAAATCCACTCTCAGAGACTAAACCGTTATACAAACGAACCTTCTAAGGTGGCAAGGATGATAAGAACATATGAGGTCGGTCATATGCGGTATACTTGTGGACAGGTATGAATCATTCAGCGAGCTGGCATATTTTCCGATGTTTTCACGGAAAATTCATTAATACACTCTACACGACAATTTTTCGTGGTTAGTTGTCCACGCAGATACCATCGAGTATAGTAGGAATTACCTACCCATAGACGTACACCTAGCCGCCCAGGATTCCGTGTATTTTTTCGCATAGAGGATCGTGTACATAAAGCAGGCGTCTGCACGGTGGCGGAGTAGCTACGTGCTTACACAGGATACAGAGGTGCAAGATTTTGCAGATGCTGATAAACCTTTTCGTCAATAAATGTTTTATTATTTTATAACTTCCCGCGACAATATATTTGGGTCCTTAATCCGTATATTGTGTTCGAGTTACGCGACAAAATCAAGAGGTGTATTTGTAAATTACATATCAAACTATACCATATAAAAAAATATTATTTCAGACTTCTTAAATAGAGGGGGAGCCTCAATCAGTGAACCAGCACTGCTTTCTATGCCCTTGAACATACAAGGGATTATCCAAAAACGTACAAACACAAGAATTAAGAATCGACCAATTACAATATTAAAGAATTCATTAAAATAATGAAGATACATCAAAGCGGCTAAAAAGGACCCTGACAAAAAGTATGGGATTATTACAAAAAATAATCCACCAAACCACTGAAAACTACACCCATACAACACAACAGAAAAACACACACCTCCGCGCATACATACATTCAGACACACAACACACGCAAACACTACACTCCACACTCCAAATACAGACAAACACCAAAACCACTCGCCCACCAAATGCCCACCCACACGCACACCCATGAACACAAAAACACACCACTTAACACACCTACCTACCACCACGCACACACCCCACACACGCACACACAACACACACCCACAAACACCACACCATTAACATAGGTCAACACGCACATACACTCACCAACTCATAAAAAAACCGCCATACACATAAAGATGCACCCTCTTATTCACCATATACATACAAAAAAAAAAGCAACAAAAAAAATTGCATTCCAAATAAAAGTAGAAAAAAGAAAAAGAAAATCATATTACACAGCTGAATTTAAGATGAGACTTTTTTCAAATTTCTTTTAAATAATTATGTGACTACTAGGCGAATCCTTAACTTGGTTTGGAAGATTGTACCACAGCTTAGCCCAGAGTTCTTGAAAGTTTGCACACCCCAGTCCGTTCTACGTTTGATGTAGATGTTATTCAGACTTTGAGATCTTGTGTAATAACTGTGCAAGGGTATTCATGCGTTCAAGAACACCTTTAGATATATTGACGGGGGCACCACCGTTGATATATCTATACATGAGAGTAGTTTTAAAATAATCAGACCTTTGCTGGACATTCACCCATTTGAGATCATCAATATTTCCTAAAGTAAGTCTTGCCACGTGATTTTGAAGAATCTGTATCCTATTAACATACTTATTAGATGTACTTGTCCAGATAGGACAGCAATAATCAATGTGATGAAGGACAATTGCAGTGTACATCATACACAATGGTTGATTGGTCAATATACTGTCTAATTCGGCGAAGAACACCGGTTTTTTGAGAAATTTTGGAGGCAATTTAATCAATGTACATGTTCTATTTTAAGTGTGGGTCAAACCAAAGGCCAAGATATTTGAAAACAGGAACCTGCTCCAATTTGACATTGTTAAGAATGACATCAAGGGCACAATATTTAGTTTTCCTCTGCAAACCAAAGAGCATAACTTTTGTTTTTGATGCGTTTACAGTAAGCTTGTTATTATACATCCATGTACCAACATTGGAAACCTCATCATTGAGAATTGAGTTAACCTCTGTTACTGTTCTGCAGGCATTACACAAATTTGCTGTGTCGTCGGCATACAAAACAATTTTGCTCCGAGATTTGGCAGGTCTTTTATAAAACAAATAACAGAGATCCCAATATTGAACATTGGGGTACGCCAACTGAGATGTTCATGTAATCTGATTGGATGTTGTTAACAACAGTACACTGCTTCCTACTGGATAAATAATTTGTAAACTAGGTAAATTCGTTACCTGTGATACGAAGATTAAAAAGTTTGGACAGAAGAACTCTGTGGTCGACCGTGTCGAAGGCCTTTTTAAGATCTAAAAATACGGCACCAGTGAGTTCTCCATTGTCCATGTTACTGAGTATGTAACCTGTAACATCTATGGCCGCCGTCAATGTTGAATGTTGTGGTCTAAAACCTGACTGGGTTTTGTAAGAAGATGATTTTCCAGTAAGTAATTGTAAATTTGACCATGGACAGCTTTCTCTAGGATTTTGGAAACGACTGGAAGGACGGAAATAGGCCTGTAATTACCACAATCATGTACGTGAGTCATCTTTAAAAATAGGTGTAACAATGGCAGTTTTCCACTCTGCTGGAATTGTTGCTGTGGAGATAGAAAGATTCATAATACGGATCATAGGCTTGGCTATATTTGACAAGCCCCTGCCCTCAGCAACCTAGAGCTAAGACCATCAATACCAATCAAAAGCTCTTAATATACAAACTCCTCGTCAATGTTGCTAAATGGAAATGGATGATTATTGGTTTGAGCAGCACAATTAGGGACAGTTGTGTTATCAAATGCTTGAGCTAATTTTGGGCCAATGTTAACAAAATAATTATTGAAGTGGTTGGCAACATCAAGTGCACCAGAAAATGATTTACCATCTACAATAACAATAAAATTTCTTCATTAAACCATGGTGGTTGGTTACCTTTTGCACGGACTTCAACTAGTAGTGCATGTACCGAATTGGCATGGGACCGAACCGACTGGGACCGAACTGGTTTTTGGGACCGAATCGACCGTAGTTATAGACCGTATTCAATATGACGTCAGCCACCAGACATGTTTGTGGACAAGATGCATACATTCCAGGACTACAATACATTCAGCTGTCAATCGATCCATGTTTAGCGATTGCACAGGGATCATTGACAGGTGAATGTATTGTAGTACTGGAATGCGTCTATCTTGTCCACCAACATGGCTGGCTATTGAATACGGTCTATACCCACTGTGATAGTTTCAGAAAGTTGAATGTCATGGTTGCATAAACCAGATGATTTTATCTGCATTCACTTTTCAGAAACCAAAATTGGGTTACTCCTATGAACCACAAACGGGGTTAGTTTGGCCGTAAAGCAAAGCACTGTTTTTTTTTTGGAAATTAATAAAATGGGCTATTTTGATGCATTATCTCAGTTTTAAATTGGTGGCCAAAGTAGCCCCACCTGCCCAGGCTACTTTGGCCAGCTTTTGATAGAAAAAGTGCTAATAATATTATAGTAGATTTAAACCATCGTGTCACCAGAGGAAAAGTTTTGGACAGCGTCGTATAGTTGGGAGAGGGAGGCAGAAAAAGAAAATTATGTGGCCCAATTCACCTGTTTCATGAAGGAACTGATATAATCTGCCCTTTCATGTTGATATATTTTTAAGACTTAAGTGTTCCTTCGTATCCAAAACACGGACGCTCAAAAGTCAGTAACATTCATCTCACCTGTTGCATTGAATACCATCGAAGCAAATACGATTAGTCAGAATGTTTTGAGAGTTATGTAGCGATAAATGCGCTTGCGTTGACTTGAATGCTTCATTAAGCATAGAATTGATTTTTCTCTGCTATCCGACTACATGTTTCAATAGATTTTGCGTGGAATTTTAATTTCCACCGACTGCACATGCCCCTCATTCAATGCCCATTCCTTCAGAAAAGTATAGAGGTGACACGATTGGATGAATCTATACTATAATAATGGGGTTTTTTTCACAACGATAAGCATTTGCGGTAAAGGCACTAAAGGGTATACTAAGAAAATAAATGCAACTTGAAGAAATAAAGCACAAGTCACATCCAAGAAAAAAAAATGTACCTAAAAGCAGCCAAAGTAACCCAGTGTGAAAGCAGATATAGTCCGGCGGGAACCATAGTCCGGGGCTCCATAGACGATAACGGAATAAAGCGTGAAACTAATGTTACGTGAAGAGTCAACTGAATCGATTGCCCTATTGTTCACCATTGTTCCCGGACTATGAGTATACGCCGGACAATAATTACTTCTACACCTGTGTAGAAGTAATTAAACATTTGGAATACAAGATAACCAATTATATAATGCAAGATGTTTTATAGCCAATATTATTTTTAAATAATATTTCCTGATGACTGACTGAGTGACTCACTCGTTCTTCGCTTTCACTCACTCACTCACTCACTCACTCACTCACTCACTCACTCACTTCAAAAATCTCTGTACGTTGTAAAAATCTTTGACGAAAGGGATACATTAGTTTTAGAAATAAGAGATCATGGTAATCTCGGTAATTTTTCTCTGATATAGCTGGTATCTGGCACCAAATTATAAATACCTTAAAACTATTTTCATCGCGCAAATAAAGAGGAGACTTAGGGTGCGATTTTTCAATCGTCTGATATGTTTCGTCCTCTTTATCGTGTTCAGTTTGCTAAATATGCAGCTTGTTAATTCTCTCAAACATTAAGTCGGTCTCGGTGTTTAACCCCATCAATTCGAAAGTCAACTAGAGACTTTAAGAAGTGGCCCTTGACCAAAATCTACAGCTTCAAATAACGAGCCAACGTTTGTTCAAAATTCCCACATAGCCGCAGGGTTGTGTAGCGTGAAGTGCACCATCCAGGGGCCCTACCGAAAAGTCCGTCCGGGCCAATTATTTAAATAACATGAGTTATAAGTTTAGATGTTTATTCCGTTCCTTTCCGTGTCCTTGGTAACTGAAAACAGCCGCGGATGTGATGGCAATGATTCTTGCACTTCACAATTCAAAATCCGCTATACCTTTGATTTTGCGCATATTTCGTCGCCATGGGCGTGAAATAAGCAGGGATTTGACAAAAGTGAAACACACAAGAGTTCTTATTCATAACTACCTCAATGGGGAATCCCATATTCATTAAAGACTCAAGTTCCAATGCGCCTAGGACTTGATGGGGCACAGGTTTTCTACGCATCTGCGTGGTCCTGGTGGTAAACATGCATTACGATGGAAGAATTGTTAGCAAGTGCCCTTAATGCTCTAAAATTGTGTTTAATTCACTAATAGAAACACGTTTTTCATTTTTAATACGTCAGGCCCAGCATATTTAAAGGCGCATTG